>JAMKCH010019207.1:0-40737 GCA_023653785.1 Ophioderma brevispina | reverse complement strand
GTGAACAAATAAGTACATTTTTCTAAAAATAATAGTCACTTTGGTGACGTTTTCTATTTTGACTTTATTTCAGAGCACGAGGTTAGGTTAGTTTGTAAACAAACTGGCAATAACCCTGCCAACAGTCGGCGCTCTAATTTATTCAAGCTCGTTGACCATGGCAGACAACCCATGCATTCTGGGGAATACTGTATTTTTTCCTTGCCAAAGTGTCCCCTCAAATATTATTCATTTGAGCAATTAAGTATATTTAAAACCCAAAATAGCTTCAAAAAGCTTTGTGTCATGTTTTCAACACGGGAGGGCGGCCAAGAAATCCCAATTTCAGACATCGCCATTGGTTTAACACATAAAATCCAAATCTAGCCAAAAAATTCTGAAATTTTTATATGTTAAGGAATATTTTCTTATTCCAAAACCATTGGAGTTGAAGAATCAACTCCACTGGAAGGGTTATTTCTGATTTTTTTTTGTATGAATAACAAACAAGGACGAGGTCGTATGTGAGTCATGGGAACACCCATGACCGACCATCAGACACAAACACTTTAAACACTGACCATAACTGACCACCCATGACTGACATCAAAGCACCCAAATTGGTTTGTGGTTTGCACTCAGTATTGCTGTAATTTCTTTTGATAATTTTGGTGAGTTGCTATAATGAATGACGCTTGGCCGCCACCGCCTGCACCAAGCAACCTTGTGATTTTATACAACGAATAACAATGCAATTTGGCTCAAAACGAAACAATTTGGTTGGCTCCCTTGCTTCATTAGACATGATCCCTGTCCATACACAAACAAATCTAGATGAAACCCTAACCTCCATAGGTCAGGCTTCTTTCACTCCAACAAACCATGTTACCGCCATCACCTATTTGATGTTATCTAATGCTGACTCTCTTCTTTCAGAATTACTCATTCAGTAAGGAGAAATCAGATCCATATGGCAAGATTCCTACAGCCGAAGGAGGAACAGAAAATGCAGATGACACTTTTCTTTGACAGCGGCATTTTTGTTGTGTCTGCTTGCAGATCGGCACATAATTATAGTCAGGGACAGAATTAGCCTACCAATTGCGCGTACGTCAAGGTTTCTCAATCAGCGCGGCGCGCCTGTTATTGGTTGAATGTGTAGTATGGGCGGGCATGTTCGAAAAATATGATTTAAAATGTCAAAAAGTGTCCTAATTTGAGTCCCGGGTTTTTCGTACGCATGGACACAATAATTCACGTAAGTCATTTTTTTGTTAAATAAGCTTTAAATGTTCACAGAATATTCTTCACGGCGGACACATTTTTCTGCCCCGTCAAATTAAGTCAGATGCGCAATTGGTCTCCTTATTTCTGTCCCCGAAAAACAGAGTATTCTTTGGTAGTATGCAGAGGGTGTTTTGAATCAAATCCCCGAAAGCATGCAAGTGGCCTATACTATCCTGTACGGTACTAAACATGTGTCAGTACTTAGGGATAAAAAGTGTTTAAAAAGTTCAAGAACCACAAGACTTATCATGATTATGCAAAAAATTCCCTAAGTACTAGCACCTTGTGGGCTAAAATGAGTGTAAAAGTCAGGGTTTTTATGTGTTAAGAATAGGATTTTTGTGGGATCACATGACCTTGTTGAGGTGAAATTTCCCAAAACTGGTGCATTGTGGGATTGACTCAATACACCCTCTGGGTAGTATGCGAGTATGTGTGCCTGTGTGGTCAAAATGTTACCCCTGCAATTATTGGACTAGTTGTGCCCTTCTTGGCACTGATGGATTAACATATACTTTGGGACAATGGTTGAACATGTTCAACTCTACCATTTGACCTTATTTGCATATTCATCATTATAATGAGCTTATTTGCATATTTTTATCAAATTTGTCCGATTCAGCTGATTATCACGTTTTGAGGAGTCCTTGTTGAAAATATTGGATTCGAAACATGATAATCATAACATCGGATGACTTGCACCCAAAATTTATTGATCTTGTTATGAGTTTTAAAATATTGGGCTTGATTACATCTCGCCTAATATTTTTGCAATTTGCAGCTCGACCAATAAATTTGGGCTCAATCAATCCAATTTGATATGAAACTTGGTCAAAATAATTCTTCATATCAGGCAAACATGTAAAAAAATCAAAATAGGTCATCTGGGGGTCAAAGGTCATTCAGTGTGTTTCATGTGTATGTTGCCATTAGAAACAACGCCATGTTTTCCAAGGAACAATGTATTGTTATTCAGATGCACTTTATGTCTGTACCAGTACTTTAAAAAGATGAAGAGGAAAATGATTCAAATTTACTCAATGCAGGTGAAATCAATTTATGAATCAATTTTACCAAAGACTTGCGGTTAACACAAATTGAGCATTTTTACATATTTTATAACAAAATTTGGGGCATATTATATTGTATATGGTATTAAACTAGAAACACCATTTGGTGCTATCACTTTTATTTATACATATTGAAAAAGAACAATGTACCATTACAGTATCAGTGATTATATAATGAGCAATCCTTGGATACATGTCAGGTTGTTTTGAACCAATCCCATAATGCATTGCAATGTGCCTATACTGTACTGTACTAAACACATGTCAGTACTTAGGGATAAAAAGTGTTCAAGAAGTTTAAGGACCACAAAACATTTCATAATTATGTACTTGTGTGCTCGATGGGCTAAAATGAGGGTAAAAGTTAGAGTTTTCATGTGTTAAGAATAGGATTTTTGTGGGATCACATGACCTTATTAAGGTGAAATTTCTAAAAACTGGTGCATTGTGGGATGGACTCAATACACTCTCTGGATACATGTAGAAAAAATATTAGCAACATTGTTTATTGTATGTATATCTTTTCTGCGCTTGAATGTGAAATTTTCTCAGGATTGCTTCACCATCAGGAAACAAAATTCCGCAAAAATATTTTGTAGGCGCGAGTTGAAAGATACAAGGTTTTTAGTGTTAACAAAATCTTGCGTATGATGGGTAAGGCTTGGGCTAAACACATCAGCAGAGATAATACAGGGACTAGAAATAATCTTTGTATTGTATAGCTCAAGTTGCAATAGAATTTAGTGGTTGATTTTTTTCTGCACAAGGATTTGTTGTACGAGCTAGCAATAAGTGCAAATCTGTGCAATATTGTGGTGATATTTTGTGTACGGAGTGTATCCATTGGTATAGGCTGGATTTTAATAGAGGCAAACTGAGTACTGCTTTAAAGGTTGACTTGGAGATTTCCAGAGGATGGCACCCATATTTTTTTAACAAGTCATGTTTTTTGCTTATAAATACTGTGTGAAATAGCTGAGCTCAAAGTGATCTCCTTCATGGAGAAAATAACAACTTTGTAATAAAATTCCAGATCCAGAACTTTTGTTATACTAAAAATGTTGACTACATCAAAACAAAAAAATCCGCTTCATCTCAAACCTTGGAATTGAGCGTTTTAAATCTGGTTTTGTCCCCGCCAATGGTGGTGGCGGGATACACCTCACACTTAGCAAAACTGCTGTGTGAGGATTTATTGGAGCAAAAGATAATTGACCGGATACCCTTCCTGACGCCAATCCACAGTTTTTGGCAGTTCTAGTTGACTGCTTTTTAATTATTATGCAAAAAATATATTTCAAAATCTCTGAGTCAGCCTTCAACCCATACCTGGGTTTTTACACACAGGCAAGTAGAAATTTTAAAAAGTGCTAAAACCTAGTATCTCTATTTGAATGTCAGTCGGGGACTATATATAGATCAGAAAGTAGGTGTAGAGTTTTTAATTTAGTGTAGAATTGGGAATCATGGTATTTTCAGTTCTGAAATATAATGACCAACTGAGCTGAGGTTTCAGGCTGCTAGGACGATGACTGCATTGAGAAAATACTACCTCTATATACAGTCAAAGATTTCCCCTTACCCTCCCTCCCCGCCCCCTCAGTGGCGGATTTAAGAGTCAGCAGTGTCAGCAGCTACTGACAGGGCCCCCTAAAATATTGCTCTCAGGCCCTAAAAAAACCCATAAGTGCGACATTGCGTCGCTTCGCGATCGCTAAAGGGCCCCACCTTAAGCTGCTGACATGGCCTTTTTCTTAAATCCACCACTGCACCCCCTTTCAGGTGAGGGCTAATGTATATAAAAGCTTCTCAACCATGCAAAAATATCGATTTTGAAAAAATCTCAAGGGCATGTTATTTTCAAATGTGCCAGGGTCTCTTTTTGTTTCTAATTGGTGTTTCACTGCAATACAATTTGTCTGCACTCATTTACTGTAGTGTATATAGGAATTAGCACCTGAAATGAGTAGGGGGAAGTTCTATAAAACAGATGACCATTTTCAATCTGAGATCAGTGTAGCATCAGGTGATACTGGGGCCTTTTAAAAATCAGTAAGAGTTACAGGGTTTTATGGGGAAAGTTTTTATCTTGAAGTGACTTTTATGTGTGATTGCAAGATTGTGTGATAGATCTAGAAAGCATGATATGCATTAAAAAAATAATGTAAGAAAATATTAATTTTAAAGGTGCACCGAGAGATTTCATGTATCATGTGAACCTAAAAAAAAATAGAAACCACTGTTTTATACATTGATGTAATGTAATGTATGTTTTCAAACATATCCCAATTTGAAAGATTTTTTTTGTATGTGAAATTGATAGATATTGAGCTTCCAACATAGTCTCTTCCAAGAGAAGATATCAGTAGCTTAAAACCATGCATTGCTTCTAATGGAGATTTTTGCACATGCAGGTAGTCATGTGAATCGTTAGAGATGAAACCGTCTTAAATGCAAGTTTGTGATCAATACTGTTAATTTAGCCATGTTTCACCTCTAACGATTCACATCAGTACCTGTACAAAATCCTCCATTGGAAGCAATGCATTGTGGGAAGTTACTGATATCCTCTCGTCTCTTCCCGGGAGTCATTTGGTGCTGTGAATCCCTCCCAATTCTTTTTGATAATTGAATGTTAGGTAATGTGGTCCAAAACACAAATGGCATTGTCTAAGTAGTATAGAATAAGTAGTGATAACTTGAGGCTGGTTAAAGAACAGGGTAAAGAAACATTTTCAAAACCTCCATTCATAAAAAATAAGTATAGAAATGCTAGTAAGAATTTGGGTGTTTTGAAAACAATTAATGCAAACATGTACTAACAGAGAGATACCTGGTGGTAACCATGGTGAAGTTTTTGTTTTTACAATTCTATACTCCATTTCCCTACCTCTATGCAGCCTGAGTGATGTCAGTGCGAAATTTGATGGTTGCACCAGTAAACCACGCGTGCTAGTTTAAAGCGATGGCAATTTTTACATGTGCGCACAAAGACGGCCTATTTTGATGCATGCGTAAAGCTGCGTCAAGGTCACTGCACAGAGATAGAGAAATGGACTATAGTTTATCTTTGTGATCAGTAGTATGTTTACCTTGCTTGGAGGTGATATGAGGGCAGATGAGATAAATTTCAAAGAATATGTACACAAAAAAACCATCAACATAAAAGTTGAACTTCACATTCCCTCTGTTGAAGATTTACCCTATTGTCTGTAATAAATGCTCTCCCCAAAAAAATTGTGCCATATATGCAAGTATAAACTGATAATTACATGTAACTATCACCATTGAGAAATTGGTGACAGAATCCCAGGCCTGAAACTGTGTAATATGTGCACAACTCGCCCAGTATTACTTAAAGCAATAACAGCATATTTTTTTGAAGAGTGCCCCCAATTTTCCGGATATTTCGAGATTTTTGCACAGTTGCATTGGTAATTGGCTAGTAAACTATACCTGTGAATGGTAGAGTTCAAAATTATCTGTGTCGCAAACGAAGGAATTTTGTAATTAGAATAATTAATATCGGAGGTCTCCGATAATAATTCAACGGCTGCTGGAAACGTCCTTCCAATATGGAATAACCGGGAAATTGCGCCATGTACGCGTCTACGCTCATCCATTAGTAGTTCCATCAGTTCAGGCAAGTCAAATTAGAGGTAATTTTCTTGAGGTGGCACTATTTTATCATGGACGGACATAAACTTAGCATTTCCAGCTCTGTCCTTAAGTACAATAGTGGATCCCAATTCTAATTACAAAATCGCTTATTTTATGATAAATACATTTTTTATCATTGTCTTTCGCAGATATAGTTTACTATAGACAATTACCAACACAACTGTGCAAAAATATCATATTTTTGAAAATTGGGGGCGCTCTTTAAAAAATGTGCTGTTATTGCTTTTAAATGTAAAAAGTGTGCTTAAAATAGACCATTTATAGTGGGCATATACATTGTGTAATATTTTCGTACACCTGTGGATGCAGCCATTGTTGATGAGCTTGTTCAAACATCAATTCCTTAGTGTGCGGGAACACTGGGGTATTCCAGACAGTGCTGGCTATGGTTTACAATGGAAATATAACTGAACAAATGACCTAAAATAAACACCCCCTTTTTGAAAAATTGCACGCCCCGGGGGCATTTTAATACAGACAATAAGTTAAGTATATAGTGTTACACGGGGGTAGTATTGATTTCAAGCAGAATATCCGTACTCTTGTATTTACGTGCTGCTAAGACATGGTGTACTTCCCGTATTCTACATGCAGTAGGGGAGTATGTTTGTATCAGTTCACAGTATAAACAGATGCCAACGCTCCCTAATTCTCAGGGAGACTTCTTGAAATTAATGCATTTTTGTACATTATTAATATATTTGGCAATGCCCTGATTCATGAAGGTTTTTGTACCAATTAGATTGCATGTGATTCTGAAAACCTCCCTGTTTTCTGTGCGAAACCTCCCTGATTGCTCAATGTAAATATTGGCAGGTCTGATTGTATGCAAATAAACTTCAAAATTAAGAATATAGCTGCTTTCCCTGACCGATTCCATCCATTATATGTAGGTTTAACACCAAAATGCCTTTGATAATGCATAATTTCACATATGGGGGGATTAAAAATGTGTTCAAGTGTTAAAGTATTTAGTGTATTCTTCCTGTTTTCATATTTGTAAGCCCCAAGGCACATTTTAAAATGGTACAAAATATGTATTTATATTCTAAGTATATTCAAAGTAAATTGAAACAATTGATTGGTGCAGAACAAATCCAATCCCATAGCGACAATGTGCTCGCCCCTTTAAAGAAATACTTGGGTTTTGCCCAACTGCATATACTTGCACAGCCAGTTTCTAGCTAATGGCCATGGCCTGATCGTTAATAGCCAGTGGCGTTCACAACCGGGGAGGGGGGGGAAGTTGCCCCCTGCTCGAAAAAGCGGGACGATATGGATAAACCTAGCAGTTCATCCTTCTTCGGGGAAATTGTCAGCCTAAATTTGGGCAAAATTAAAGAAATTGGGCAAATTTTCGCGTGCTACGCGACCGATTCATCAAATTCAAACTTAATTGAGGAAACAAAACAAAGCACCGGGACGAGTTAAGACTTTGCCCTCTTTGGCGGGGAGCCCTTGGAAATTTGATCCCCTCTGAATCGGACTGCTCAGTACGCCATGCTAATCGCATCGCCCCCAGAAAACCCAGAATTTTACCAGAAGTGGTCAATTTGGTGTTGAAGAAAGCTACTATGTTTCTCTTTTACCCTGTGAAATGAAAATCTTAGGGCCTCAAAAGGATGTTTGGTTTGGAAGTATGAGCAAAAATATGCTCATTTGGTCGACCAATAATTAATTTTACACAGTGCTATACTATTATGGGGATTACAAAACCAGGTTTTTAGCGGTCACATCAAAAACTGATTGATAATATCGGTGCGAAACTTTACAGATCAGATGGGGGTTTGGGGTGAAGGCCGATTTATCAAGATGAAACTTCATCATATTTAACATTTGGTATTCACACTTTTTAAGGGGCATTTGGTGGTGGGCATTTTGTAGTATCCATACCTCATTACCTCCCCCTACCATAACCAAGTAACCCAGGAGCTAACAGACATTTGTACACATCTCAAAGTACAAAAGGGTGCTTGATTAAATGTGTTGACAGACTGACAGGAAACCCTGAAAAACACGATCTTAAGTGCAGCCAAAAAAAGGGTCCAATTTCAGTTGTACAGGGGTCAAATTTTAAAGTTGCTCCGATTTAGATAAAAAATGGTGCATTTTTGATGGGTTATAGGATTAAAATAAGGAATAAGGTTTGACTGTCCTAAAATAATTAGTACGATTGTTAGGGGCACGAAGGGTCAAACGTCCATTGTATTAAAAGGGGATTTAGACCTTCTGTTGTTCCTTACTTTCTTAGCAAGCATTTGAGACACAAACTATCCTTTATTGTGATCCTATGAGTCCACAATAATTTGCCACCTTTTTTATTTCATGCGGAGCAAGACCAGAAAAAGCAAAGCTAAAGAAGTAGCAACGTAAACATATTTGGACCCCTGTACAAACTTGAAATTATGATTTTGCTTTTTTAGTTATTAACGCTCAAACCTAAGTTGTGATTATACAAACATACCTTTGCCTGAATCATTGTGGCTAGACAAATACCATGGTATACTTTTCAGCACGATTTGGATCAATTAAAAATTTGACCCGTAAAACTTGTCTTGACCCCCACTCCTTAAGGCACCATTTGGGGCACTTAAGAATTATGTTTCAGGGTGGGGTCCCTGTCAGTCTGTCCACATATTAATCACTCAACACCTTTGTACTTGAGAATGTGTTACAAATGTGTGCTAGCTCAGGGCGCTGGCTCTAAAGGTAGAGGAGTATAAGTCTCTATTACTTATATGGAAATGAGCATTCAACTGTGGTATAACATACTTTTCTTTTTTTAACTTTTAAGGCCAATTTCTTTGTACAGAGAGAGTTATACATAGCCAAAATTGTGATTGGTCCAAATCAATGCTAAAAATTGGAACATGTTAAACGATTTATGTTTGGGCCCTCTATTTTTCTTGGCACGCTCGCAAAAAACATTTTTACAGGTAACTATGAAGAGTGAATTAAGGGGTTCACTTGAGTATTTTGGGTATGACGCTTGTTTCTGCATCGTTTTGGATTAAGCTCTTCACAAGGATACAAAGTTTAAACATAAATAAAACAGCTGGAATTACGAAATGCACCTTAAAGTGCAGAGTAACGGGAACATTTTTAAAACCACATGTGTAAAGACTTTCAAAAATTATTTAAAAGAGGGATCCACACCAAAGAAAAGGGATTTGGAAGCATAGATCATTCCTCATGTAGGAACATTTTTGTATCAGTGGCACTCGACTTTCTAGGAAATACAAAAATTTGCACTGATTCAGTGCCACAGTCAGTTGTGTGTAATTAATAAGTATTTGTCAATTGTTGATTGAAGTGGGTCCCCAATATCGGCAACCTCATTTCTTTGCTTTTCTCGTCAAAATTGAGATTTTTGGTGTCAGAAGAAAATACATATTTTCATTTACCCCAATGAGATTTTGAGGCCCAAGGAAATGATTTCACTTTTGATGGTTACAAACAACAAAATGCTCAAATGTGGTCGACACATAATTACCACACATATACGACCACTTTAGATACCATTTTAGCTTCTATCTATCAAATGGGCTAGCACGGTTTTACTCAATTGTTACTCAAAATTTGTAATTAGATTTTTTTTTTGGGTTTGCCATGCATGCTTCGATGTGAGGGAGAAACCATTATGAGAAGTTGGACCATGATTAGGTCGCAGACTTTAAGTTGACAAAAAAAAAGCGTGCAACTCTCAATGCAAATGTAGAACTTAAGTATACATACGTTGAAATTTTTGGAATTAAATTGTGTGCTATTTCATCTGATTGAAAATAAACAATGACAAGAGGAGGGAACACTAATTGTCTTTAAGTAGTGTCATTCCGATGAGATCATTTAGGGCTGTTAACCATGTGCATTGTCAGGTGTGGGTTCACATCAGGAATTGGACAACTCTGCACACATGCACTTTTTACTCTCGTCAATAGCGTAACCAGTGGGGGGAGGGTGGAAGAGGCCCTTATGCCCTTAGAACGACCGCCCCATAAATATGAATTGACTGTAACAGTTCTATGGAAAGGCCCAATTAGTCACCCCCTCAAGAAATGACCTCGGCATCCATCTACCCCACACACACCCATTTGCAAAGGTGGAATATAATTTTACACAGTACTCTACTAAGGATTACAAAATCACATTTTTTGGTTCCCAACAACTCAATGAAATACTTGTGCGAAACTTTGCAGATGGGCGTTTTGGGTGGAGGCATTCTTTCAAGTGTAAACACTTTATATACTTAATGGTTCATCCCCCTTCAAATATGTTAGTTTTACAAAATAAGCACAGTGCTCTTTGTTTATCTGCAAAATCCCCATTTCAAATGAACATGTTTTACACAACTAAAAGTTTTGCAAACGCTGCGTTCATAGCCGTCATTTTTCCACAAACTAGTGTTGTGCAGCTCATACACACACAGCATCGGTGGGGGGTCACCACCAATAGGCCTCATGACAGGGTGTATTATTGAACTTTTTAAACCAATTTTAACCAAGGCCATAATGCTTATGTGCAGGGTTTACAGTGGGATTAAAATGCTCAAGCATTGAATGGGTCTTAGTAAACATTTTTCTCAGTCCTGGAAGTCGGATTCGTACATGTGGTGTTGTACATTTCCCCCTGGCGCCCATCCTGGTTAACTTAAACATTTACAGCACACATCCTGACAAATTTGAATATTTCTTACGTCTTGAGGGTGAATCGCTTTCCTATTACTCTTTATGAGGGAAATATTCCAAAATTATATCCGTCATTCATATATCTCTTGTTCATTGATTGTTAAAATGACCACATGATCAAATTAATATACCATTCCTGAGAAAAAGACTCTTACGGCCTTCTCAAAAGAACTAGTTTACGGCTCTCAAAAGAACTATTTACGCCTTCCAAAAAATACTATTTACGCTTCAATTTTAGCACAAGTTCATGCCCTGTGTAGCATGACATCAAAAACAAATTGTCAACATGGATACACGCGAAAATGTCAGTGGTGGACGGTACGGCTACAAATCAGCCAAGGTTCCAGCTGTTAAGTGATCCAGGAATGACATGAAGTGTGAACCCTACAAGCAGGAGATTAAGAACACCTGTCCATGTTTGATTGGGGTTTAGTCTGTAAGTAGGGGGACGACAACACTGCAATATTAGTTGACTGCCGGCATGGGTATGTTGGTAGGCTAGGGCTAGGCTAGGCCTAGGGTCGGCTAGCTAGGCTAGGCTAAATTCTCAATTTTTACCTATTGTTTTATAAAATCTTTTAACTAATCAATGAACACTGAATATATGATACGTAAGAAAACAAATATATACTGCCTTTATCGAGCCTCCTGTGCACACTATGGTCCCTCGGTGACTCAATAGTGCTATTTTGCTTCGGGGCTGTGCCCCCTCAGGCAAATAGCACTATTGCAGTCACCTCGGGTCCATATTTTTAACAAGAGTCTCTCATGTCATTATATATTTGTATACTAGACCCCGTGATCTCGGAACCCGTACTTTTTTCCCTAAGCCTAGCCGAGGGAAAATATACGGTCTCGATATCACCGAGTGTCAAGAGTTTTGACTATAGCCGAATAAGGCAGTTAATATTTGTTATATAACCTCATAGATTGATCCTTTCAGCTGCAGTACTAAGAATACAGCTTGGACAGAAAATTACTAACCGGTCAAAAACATTACAGGGCAAAAAGGCACTATACACGTTTTAACGAAAATAGTGAAACTATACCATGTCAAGTGACTTTCATTACAGATGACAAGTATCTATCTATGAGGTATATAATAATTCTTTGTACCTTATTGAGCTGTATCTTGATACTATCTACCAATGCTCTGCCGTCTACTCATAAAGTAAAGCTTCTTAATGTTAGAAAATAGAACACACAATTGAACACACAGTTGGAAAATAAGATATTTATATATAACCGTTAAAATATACTAAACAGTACATAATATCAGGGTAATTTTTCAATAGTTTGATTTAAGTAGCAAAGGACATAAAACCCAATTGAAGATATCTTCATATCTTCCCTTAGAATGTTGGGCACACGTACCAACATAGAGTAAAAGAAATATGTATAGGTAGACCTCCAATAGACAACCTCATGAGGCTTATAAGAGAGGTGGTCCTTTTAAGGTGTTTGACGTGTATCTGTTTTACGCGCAAGCGTTTTGAGCTTTTAGGCATTCAAACCTCCACACTTTCGTCAGCAACATAAAGAGGTTTGTATTTTGAGGTGCAAAGATTCCACGTGCGCAGATACCTGGATCTCTGTGCATTTTGTTTGCATTTATTCGCCGCTAAGAATTAAACAAAAACAAATCGACACATCAATCCGAGTCCTCTACGCCCGGCCTTTCAGGGGCGCATCCTCTACGAACGCGTACTGCTTTTCTGCGACGCGAATTTCCGTGAACTTCTCTTGCGGCTCAACGAGGCGCCCAATTGTTAACAAGACTAAATTTGAGTTGTTTAGGCATTTAATGGACAAAGTCGGTGACCCCCATTTTTATTTCAAAATTTTGAAGAACGAAATAAATCGTGACCTCAAAATATTTAGAAATTACAAATTGTTAATCGAATTTTTATTTTGTAGTGATCCAAACGTCAAATTTGACTTTTCCCATAGACTTGCGTGGTTTAAAAGTAATAACATGCCTTTTTACCCCCTGGCTTGAAAAGCAGAAGGGGGATTATGCTATCAGTCAACATCCGCAGCGTCCAACACAATCTTGGGAACGCGATAACATGATACCCATAAGGGTTATGGTGAATGTAACTTGGTGGTGGGGATCGGACTGCATGCCCTTCAATCTGATTAGATTATGGGCATGGCATATGCTAATTAGGTACCCAAATAATTTGGGGTTTTAAAACAAACTACTCTGAGATCCATACGTCCGATTTTGGTATGAAACTTGTGGTGTGGGATTGGACTGCTATGCCCTTCATCTGATTAGATTAATGGGCGCGGCTATGCAATGGGATAACTAATAATAATGAGTTAATTGGGTATGTTTACCCAAAAGCTTGTGAACAACATCTGAGATCCCAATCCGATTTTGATGAAACGTGGTGGAGGGGTGGGGAATCATGTAATCTCGCGCTGATTAGTAACCGCTCCCGCCTGGGGATTAGCGTTCGAGAACCGCGACTGTAACTTTTTTGTTTTGGTTATGGCGTCAAAAACAAGTCGGTGACCCCCATTTTTTTATTTCAGATTTCTTAATCAGCACCATTGTAAATACCATATCTGTGAATTCGGGAAAATTTTATCGAGTAGTTCACTACCACGTCAAACCGCCTTATTTTCTAATCTTAACCCTTCGACCCTGGCCAGTTCTGTATATGTGTATAACAGATAAGTCGGTGGCTTTATGATGGTAGTCCAATGTTTTCGGATGATTTGGAAAGTCATCTTAAAACCGCAACAAACACTTATCTTGTTTTGACTCACTTCAATGCATTGTTATGCTGATTCTGAGCATGCCCAGGAAAATAGAGAATTTTGTACCGTTATAAACAAAAATTGACAAATAGTAATTTTTAACGATACTCAAAAGATTAAGTTGTCAAGAAAAATACAGCGTATCACCCAATGCATGTGTCATCGTCGTCGCAGTTTTTGAATGGGTACAAAGGTCACATGAGGTCTCCAAGTTCTCATGAGGTCACCGACCTGTGGGACCTACCCAGAACCATGTAATCCAAGTTTTCATGAAAATGTGCAAATGTGGGAAACGGGGCAATTAGGCTTCACATTTCTAGTCAACATTTTACCACGGGACACAACACAGACACCCTAATATGTGCCCTCTTGCGCCGACACTAAAAATGTAAGGGGGGGGGGGGGGGGGGGGGGGGGGGTGGGGAGATAGTACCAAATTAGGATAAATTGGTTCAAGCTATAAATTGCGAGAACAATAGTGTATGACGTAATAGTACTGTGATGGTAAGTTGACAGAAGGTAGTAAAAAATATGATCAGATGGACAGCCACAGATGAGATAAAATGAACAAAAACAGAACATACACACCAGATGGAGAAAATGAACAGGAGTACGAGTCAAAGAGAGGGGGGTCCAATGCATTTGGATAAAAAACTACAACAGCAACAGCGGCAATCTCCAACCATTAATACACCAAGCATTTTATGCTTTACAAGACTAGTATTTATTTAAAGGGATAAGCAGCGATTTCCTAATCCGGAATATCGGGAAAAAATAATAAAAAAATACATCACGGTCCCCGGACCGCGAGTGTTGTCTGCCGTCGCGGTTTGTGAATGGGGCCAAAGGTCACATGAGGTCACCAAGGTCACATAGGTCACCAACATGTCACCCCACCCCACCCCACCCCTTCCTTTCCACCAAGTTACATCACCGTAGCCCTTACAGGACTCATACGGCATGTAATATATTAAGGGTTAACATTTTGACCACAGACACACACACAGATACACAGACATACGACCAGAGTAATCCCTATGTGCCTTCTGCAATTCTTTACGACAACACAAAAATCATGTATTTGTTATCTTTGTTACTGGCATGATGTGATAACATAATTGCAAGAGGTTACTTTCAAATCCCAATCCGATTCTATAATTTTTATATGAGCGGATCACTTGCGACTGCTATAAAAAAAATCCTTTCCCTGCAAATGTCCCCAATTTTAAAGTGTAATATTGTGCTCCATGACCTTTACAGTTTGACATCAAACATGTACATCATTGATATTTGGTTATTCTGATATGGTATGCAGTACAATCAGCTCTTTAGTGTACACTTCGAGTCACCATCACTGCATATCAATTTTCAAGAGATGGTATTTCAAAAACTTACATTCTGTAAAACAGTAAAAACAGGAAGAGTTCCAGGGGAGGTGGCAGTTTGTGGCAATTTCTGGAACGAGGATGCTGACATTAATGCCAGCATTTTCAAAACTTGAGAAGTTGGTTTTAAAGAAGACATCTTAAAATTCCAAGAAAAGTACTTCGCCGAAACAACTGGCTGCTCCTCGCAACAGAAGTGGGATAAGATAGAGAAAGTACTAAAAGACTCCATGGATAAACATATCCCAAGTAAGATGTCCTCAGCAGGTATAATTTTTCCTGGTTCAACCATCGAAAACACCACAGACTTTGGCGTAAAAATATAACGTGCTTATAACAGGGCTAAGCGATCAGGAAAACTACACGACTGGGAAAAATTCCAAGACCTACAGAAGGAAGTGAAATCTCATCTGAATCAAGCTAGACGGTCCTTTGTCTCAAATCAGTTAGATGGTGACCTAAAGGAAAATACAAAATCTTTTTGGTCTCACATTAAGAAACTTAGGAAGGACGACTTTGGCATTGCTGATCTCAAAGTTGGAACTAAAGTCATCAGCGACAACAGAGAGAAAGCGGAGTGCTTGAAGTCAATCAATTCTCGAGTGTTTTTACAAGAGAAGATCCTTCAACATCCCTGAGATAGATAATCTAGTCATTTCACCAGCTGGAGTACTAAAGCTACTAAAAAATCTTTCACCAAACAAGGCACCTGGGCCTGATCAAATACCACCATGGGTTATTAAAATGGTTGCCGAAGAGCTGACTCCTATTCTAACGGAGTCAAACATCTATAGATACATGGGAAAATTCCTACTCAGTGGAAAGAAGCTAATATCTCGGGGATATTCAAAAAATACATCGGTCCTCGGACCGCTTGTGTCACCTGCCGTCGCAGTTAGTGAATGATAGGCCTAGCATTACCTTTGACCTTGATATGTGACCTTGGACCTCATAAACAAATAGGTTTCATATAACTCCATAACCAAGTTGGGTTGGCAATTGAACTTCAACTTTTTTCAAATGAGTCAATTTTACATTTTCATTCTATCTTACAACTGACCTCCATGACCTTTACCTTGGTATGGTGACATTTGACCGACCTCATCAACAAATGAGGGGTCCCGTGTTGCATCTATGACTCATTTGGTTTAAATCCATCAATATGTGGATTTCACAGGCACATGTTACCCTTTTTCACAACAGCATCAACACACAGACATCAACACACAGTGGACAACGTGATCCCTATGTGTCTTCCCTGCTAAGGCAGGCGAACAAAAAGAGGATAAATCCAGCCTGAAATTAAATCGCCTTTTTCTTTGGACGAGCATTACTGCAAAGTATTAGAACGATATTTGTTCCATTCACACATTATGAAGCATCTTGACATTTTATAGTTCTATCTGACAACCAACATGGCTTCAGCAAAAGATCAACAGATACTCAATGAATCCAGACTAAGTAACGACTCGCAGAACAAGGGCATGGAGAGGGGTGAAACAACTCACATGGCCATTTTTGGACTTCTCCAAGGCAATTTCACAAAGTTTCCGCCCAGCGATTGCTTAATAAATTGCAACCATGGCATCAGGATCCACCTTCTCGAATGGCTCGAGACTCCTGATTGGGCGTATCCAACGTGTTGTCTGCGATGGTGCACTACGTGATCCAGCCACGTTTATTTCTTGGAGTCCCTCAGGACGGTCTTAGGACCGCTTCTTTTCCTTTTGTACATAAACGACCTCCGAGGATCTTGGAAAAGTATACCAGACCTTTGCTGCTGATTGTCGTTTGTAATTTTCTACAGGAAAACGAAGCCCACCGTGAGAAACTCCAAGATGATTTGATCCCACACTTAAAGACTGGCAGATCCTTATGGAGTTTAATGCTTCCAAATGCTACTTAATGAAGAGTTACCAAAAAGAACCCACCTACTACAAGTTTCAGCTTTTGTGTCAAGTATTGAAAGAGGTTGCATCCCACCCCTACTTGGGTGTGGCTTGAAGAGCAGACGCAATGGGATGTCCACACCTACCACTACACTATCATCAGAAAGCCAGTAAAACCCTGGATTTCTGCGGAGAACCTGGTGGTTCTGCAGTAGAGAAGTCAAAACCACTGCTTATGAGACGCTTGTCCACCCATTCTGGATCCGTAGTATGGATATGGGATCCCTTAAATAAAGATATTCAAAAGCTGGAAATGTACCAAAGAAGAGCACTAGGTTCTGTATGAATGACATTGGCAAAAAGCATGTGACTACAATTCTATCAAATTTGGGCTGGAATCCACTCCCAAAAGATGAAGAACCAGACTCCACATGATGTACAATATTTCACATGACCTAGTGGGTATAAACAAGGATACTTACACTCTACCAGCAACAGACTATAGGAGCCGTAGAAGCCTCTAAAAAACGTCACTGGTCCCGCATCCAACCTTAACTCTATCGATATACATTTTTCCCAAGAACATTGTGATTGGAATTCACTGATAGCATATGAATACCTCCCAAGCTTAGAATATTCCAAGTGCGTCCTCATAATACAAACTCTCTCAATAATTTATATTGTTTGTGGCACGCGGCGCGAGCGCCTCCACCATTTAAAGTTGACGTTATGTTGAAATCAACCCTGTCGACTATAATCATGGAGATGGAGCATGTTGTCATCATCTTCACGACCATTGCTATTGTATGTGTGTTAATCCCGGCTAATTCATCTTTCACTTGCCAGATCAATATCTTACTACAAGCCTAAGTACAATGCCGGAATTCCGGTCTGAATGCTTTTGAATTGTGTCGCAAAACATGCTAGATAACCTGTAAATTCTGTCAGGGTGTTGGAACACCTTGCTTTTTCTGTTCCAGAAATTGCAACAAAACTGCCCACCTCTCCCCCCTGACTCTTCTGTTTTTTACTGTTTTTAAAGATGTAACATCCCAATTGTTTTCAACTATGAAGCGATTTCATCATCGAGTAAGGGTCCTCTGTCAATTTTTTTTTCAGGCTAGTTAATTCCCTTTCAGAATCCTAATGCCTAACTTACCCAATCTTGCTTTCTTGCATGAAAGTTAGGCATTTATTTCTTATGCATACCTGCATAAACCTGAAATCAAGGTTTTTAGGCACTATAAGGCAAGTCATAATCTGTTGCTGTTTTTTTCTAATGGGTTTTACAACAAAAACTATACAATTTGCCTTTTTGGCTTTCACGCTCCACTATTTCAAAGAATTCTGTGGGCCGACCAATCAAATATATGCAAACGCGTTCATTAATATGCATGTTACGCCTCAACACTTCCAAGTTTCATAAGTATACTTGTATCCATACTAAGTATACCCACAATCCAGGATCATCAACTGCAGACTGGCATTCTGGTCAAGTTCCTTTTTTTGTAGAATGTTGATGAGAGACACACAACATAGTTATCATTACACAAATACATCATGCCAAGGGTTTCATCGTGCAGTTATTGTCCATTTTACTATCCTTATACACTAGGCGCTCACAATTGATTCCTGAACCTCTTGTGCCTAGTGTGTATTTAAAGTATAGGTGCTTCTATTACTATTTAGCATCGCTGCTGCCAAAGTTTTTGCTCAATTCAACAGAACTTTCACGATCGGGGAAGGTTTTCTTTCTCAGTTGCAAATTTTTAAAAAATAAAATCATTCGCAATATGCGGTGCTTTTTCATTTAGGGACCATGTCCGGATCATATCAGAACTATCCTTCTTAAAATACCCGTGCACAGCGAATGGTAAATTCACTCTAACATTTTGTCTGAGAACGGCCGGAGGACCGCTATATTCATGAGGTCGTAATAGAAAAACGATTTGACCTATGTACTTGGAACTTTCTGTCAATCAAGCCCATGCTTTCCTTATATGGTATGCCAAGCAAAGGATCGATTGGACCTTGGGAAGGTACGCGGTTGATGTTATATGTAAATGACTTCCTGATTGCCAAAATACACCGCTCAACCCAAGTTACTGCATGTTAGGGCAGCGTGTTTACTCAAGTGTGGCAGTTAACTCGGCTGTTCATATACGGTTAACAGGTAAAGCTGGGGTAGGGACACAATAATCCAGTTTAGTGTGGTAAAGGTCGTGGTGTATTTTGCCGTGGAGATAACTGCACGATGTACTGCAACAGGGGCGGATCCAGGATTTGAAAAATGTCAAAATTACCAGGGGCCGAAAGGCTGAAATTGTCCAAAATGGGCTGATTTTGCAGAATTACCGGGAGGCGCGTGCCCCCTCCCTAGATCTGCGCCTGTGCAAGAAGGCCCCATCTGCAATAGCAACCATTTGTCAGTTGTGTTATACCTGCCCAATCTAACAGCTGGCAGCTATTGCAGATGGGGGCCTTTTTGCCCTAAACCCTTGATACATACAGCATCGCAGCTCAAACAAAATTTTCCACGGGAAGGAGATTCTGGTTTTGTAAAATTTTCTGCAAGATCACAGAGGTTTAAGTTAGTTCGATTTATCAAGGTTTTCAACAAAGGCATTTGTTTTTTTCCGGGAAGGAGCTTCCCTAATTCCCCATTTTTTTGAGCAATGTACTGCATAAAACCGAACGCCAAGTGTGCCTTCCACCCGGTATGTTGGTGTCCCACACAATATGGGAGGGCGGCCAAGAAATCCCGATTTCAGACGTCGCCATTGGTTTAACACGTAAAAGCGAAATCTTGACGAAAAATTCTGAATTTTTATCCCCCTGGCTTGAAAAGCAGAGGGGGATATTGCGAGGGTGCGCATGTCCGTATGTATGTATGCGTATGTATGTGTGTGCGTGTGTGTGTGTGTGTGTGTGTGTTCCAGTTTGGTTAGGTTTTCGTTTTTCGTATCTCCTTCAAAAAGTTTAAGTCCGATTTAAACCAGACTTGGGGTGAAGATGCAATAGGGGTTCCGTCATATGTGGATGATGTCAAAGGTCATGGACCAAGGTCAAAGGTCAACTGAGGTCATGTTCCAGTTTGGTTAGTTTTTGTTTTTCTGGTCGTCTTTGAAAAGTTGAAGTTCGATTACAACCTAACTTGGGTCGAAGGTGCACTACGGGTTCCTTCATATGTTGTTGAGGTCAAAGGTCACATACCAAGGTCAAAGGTCAACTGTGCCAACTAACCACCTTGTGTATACTGCCATCTTGCCAGGGGGATCGCGCAAGTTTACTTGCTGTATTTTTTATATGTTGTCAAGGAATATTTTCCTATTCCAAAACAGTTGGAATTGAAGAATCAACTACAATGGAAGGGTTATTTCTGATTTTTTTTTGTATTAATAACGAACGAGGACGAGGTCATATGTCGGTCATGGGAACACCCATGACCGACACACATTAAGGCACCCAAATTGGTTTAGGGCTGTGACATTATATACCCGGGTACCTGCCCGATGTGTTCTTGCCTGGGACTGAATTCCCACTATGAGCTAGTTTTTTTTTTTTTTTTTTTTTAATCTAACAGCTGGCAGCTATTGCAGATGGGGGCCTTTTTGCCCTAAACCCTTGATACATACAGCATCGCAGCTCAAACAAAATTTTCCACGGGAAGGAGATTCTGGTTTTGTAAAATTTTCTGCAAGATCACAGAGGTTTAAGTTAGTTCGATTTATCAAGGTTTTCAACAAAGGCATTTGTTTTTTTCCGGGAAGGAGCTTCCCTAATTCCCCATTTTTTTGAGCAATGTACTGCATAAAACCGAACGCCAAGTGTGCCTTCCACCCGGTATGTTGGTGTCCCACACAATATGGGAGGGCGGCCAAGAAATCCCGATTTCAGACGTCGCCATTGGTTTAACACGTAAAAGCGAAATCTTGACGAAAAATTCTGAATTTTTTTTCGTTTTTCGTATCTCCTTCGAAAAGTTTAAGTCCGATTTAAACCAGACTTGGGGTGAAGATGCAATAGGGGTGAAAAGTTGAAGTCCGATTACAACCTAACTTGGGTCGAAGGTGCACTACGGGTTCCTTCATATGTTGTTGAGGTCAAAGGTCACATACCAAGGTCAAAGGTCAACTGTGCCAACTAACCACCTTGTGTATACTGCCATCTTGCCAGGGGGATCGCGCAAGTTTACTTGCTGTATTTTTTATATGTTGTCAAGGAATATTTTCCTATTCCAAAACAGTTGGAATTGAAGAATCAACTACAATGGAAGGGTTATTTCTGATTTTTTTTTGTATTAATAACGAACGAGGACGAGGTCATATGTCGGTCATGGGAACACCCATGACCGACACACATTAAGGCACCCAAATTGGTTTAGGGCTGTGACATTATATACCCGGGTACCTGCCCGATGTGTTCTTGCCTGGGACTGAATTCCCACTATGAGCTAGTTTTTTTTTTTTTTTTTTTTTAATCTAACAGCTGGCAGCTATTGCAGATGGGGGCCTTTTTGCCCTAAACCCTTGATACATACAGCATCGCAGCTCAAACAAAATTTTCCACGGGAAGGAGATTCTGGTTTTGTAAAATTTTCTGCAAGATCACAGAGGTTTAAGTTAGTTCGATTTATCAAGGTTTTCAACAAAGGCATTTGTTTTTTTCCGGGAAGGAGCTTCCCTAATTCCCCATTTTTTTGAGCAATGTACTGCATAAAACCGAACGCCAAGTGTGCCTTCCACCCGGTATGTTGGTGTCCCACACAATATGGGAGGGCGGCCAAGAAATCCCGATTTCAGACGTCGCCATTGGTTTAACACGTAAAAGCGAAATCTTGACGAAAAATTCTGAATTTTTTTTCGTTTTTCGTATCTCCTTCGAAAAGTTTAAGTCCGATTTAAACCAGACTTGGGGTGAAGATGCAATAGGGGTGAAAAGTTGAAGTCCGATTACAACCTAACTTGGGTCGAAGGTGCACTACGGGTTCCTTCATATGTTGTTGAGGTCAAAGGTCACATACCAAGGTCAAAGGTCAACTGTGCCAACTAACCACCTTGTGTATACTGCCATCTTGCCAGGGGGATCGCGCAAGTTTACTTGCTGTATTTTTTATATGTTGTCAAGGAATATTTTCCTATTCCAAAACAGTTGGAATTGAAGAATCAACTACAATGGAAGGGTTATTTCTGATTTTTTTTTGTATTAATAACGAACGAGGACGAGGTCATATGTCGGTCATGGGAACACCCATGACCGACACACATTAAGGCACCCAAATTGGTTTAGGGCTGTGACATTATATACCCGGGTACCTGCCCGATGTGTTCTTGCCTGGGACTGAATTCCCACTATGAGCTAGTAAAATCTCAATTCCCTTTGCACAGTTAAGTATCTTCCATTCACTAGTGTATTTAGAAAATACACCCCCTGGTTTTTGGGTGGGATATACGATACCCAGAACACACAAGGTCATTTCATTTCAATGTATGTACAAGTAATACCCACTGAACTGTGTCATTGGTGGATGAGAATATTGTAACTCATAGTGTCCACTTACAGTCTACCTGAATGACAAGTTTTAAATTTAAAATTTAATTTTGACATTACCTCCTACAATATGTTACTACACTGACAGTCAAGAACTGGACAAAGTGAAAAATAATATCCCCATGACCCATAAAACTCCAAAATAACACTCAACATTATTGTTTAGGAGGGTGTTTGGACGGTGACTGAACTTTAAAAAGATGCAAATATGGGCCAAATATACAGGTACTACTGTTATTTTTAATGTAATATATTTTCATAAGTTTATTAGCTCCACTACGTAAATGACAAGGGTGGTTGCTTAAAGACATGGGGAAAGAAAATAAAAGTAAAAGGAATCTTGTAAAAGGATTTATGGGAAGTCATTTGGTGCTGAATTGTATGATTCGGGTACTCGGATACCTGCCCGAAAATTACCTCGGGTACTCAGGTAAATAAATTACACGTAAATTCACAACCCTGACATGCATAGCTCAATACAAGACACACACCAATTATTATTGTTATACTTCGTCTGGCCTGAACTGAGGAGTGATGTCATAGCTTTCGCGCAGCTATTGTGCATGTGTATCACCCACGCCGATTGTGTGTGCTCACAATTTCAGCTGTGGCTTACTGCGATTCAGGCCGGGCGGAGTATATATCCCTCTCTCACTCTCCTAAATACAAAATGCCCCTCACTCGTCACACAGCTGTTTGATAGTCTCATTTATTATGACAAACCCTCAATAAAACAAAAAATATCAGCAGCGACACACTTTTCACAACAATTTTTTTTATTATTTGTACCACCGACTTCATTTTGTGTAAATTTTACAAAATTTCATTGCGGGCAAATGTGATTTTTCTTTGAAATCTAGTTTAACACGTCTCTCTATGGAGAATGGGCATATAGAGGGCGCTATGGCCTATATGGCAAGATTCCCACAATGGATTTTTCTGATTTTTGCAGAGGTAATAGCTCTTGCATGCCCCTACTTATAAAAGTTGTCAAAATTGTGTCTCCACTGCTTAAAATTGCTCTAAAATAAAAGAGACAATTTGCAAGGGGTCAAACAGCTGTGGTCAGGTCTAAATGCCTGCAAACTACTGGATAGCAGCAAGCGTGGTTTTCGTATACAATTCGTCCAAACCTGCTTCTTGCCTTCTTACTTTATACTCGTCTTTGACCATTTCTATTTCGTTGGTATCCTTGATGTACATGACTTGACCTTGATGAGGCTCCTCTATAAGCTTAAGAACATGTTCAGCCACGTCTTGGCATCTGCAGTGAGAAGATTGAGAAAGTAATCAAAGGTTATCTCATAAGCTGAAGTTTGAATAATCACGAAAAGTATATGCTATTGTTAAAGGGCCATGGCCCGATCACAAATAGCCTCCTCCCCAGAACCCCAGATTTTACTGCAAGTGGTCGATATTTGGTGTCAGAAGAAGCTACTTTTATTTTTTCATTTACCCTGTGAAATCTTAGAGCTAAACATTGTTTGGTTTGGAAGTTGAGCAAAAATGGGTCCCATTTTGGTTACCCAATATTAATTTTACACAATACTCGAAGGGGCTTACAAAATCAGGTTTTGGGCTTACAAAATCGGGTTTTGGGCTCTCACATCAAAATGGATTGAAAGATCAGTGCAAAACTTTACAGATGGGGTTTTGAGGTGAAGGTTATCAAATCAAGATGAAAACTCTATATAATTAAATCAGGCCATTCCCCTTTAAAGGCGCTTGTTCCGATTTTTGTGTAGCGTGTAGAGAGGCAGACTAAAAGATGTGAAAGGCTTCATAAAAATTCAACATTCAGAACCAGGGAGGTAGGACACGATCTGCTTGATTTGGGCATTGGGGATTTCCAAACGGTAATTTGGAGAACTGCTACGTGCATTTACTATGGCAGTCTCTGTCTCAGTGAGCTCTTAAACCTTTTTCAAATAGTAATATCATGATAATTTAAGAAAAAAATTATCGACGTCAAAATCTGTCGAGGTTACTGGATTAACCTCACTGCAAAACATTGCAATTTCAAATAACGGTAATTTAGATTTAAATATTCGTGACCAGGCCTAGCCTTTAGTCAAGTCTATGACCATTAAGTCTTTGAATAAGACTAACACTCGGGTTATGCCGGAAGTTCATGCCGTTCTGTTGCTGTTAGGTTGGCATGTCCTACCCCCCTGTTCAGAATATTGATGTTTCAGATTTCTTTTAAAAAAAATAACACTACCATAATGTAACGAGGTATAAGTACGTTAGTGTCATTAGACCTAACGGGGGAATTCCTCTTTAGCTCTATTCACTGCGCGCTCGACTTGAGACAGAGGGCTGAGAAATAAGTCGCTGGTATACCTCGGTCAGTAATTAGATAGTTAACGGTTTGTAACGTTAAGAGTTAGTGACAAATTTGGTGGCAGCGGTGGGATCGAAGATGACTGCAGTTACGTACCTTGTATCAAGGAGGCAGGCGTTTAAGGCCCGGGACGTGCCTTGTAAGGACGGGGAGTAATGTCACGAGGTATAAGTACGTTAGTGTCAATTTTTTTTTTTTTTTTTTTTTTCAAATCAAGATGAAAACTCTATATAATTAAAATCGGGTCATTCCCCTTTAAAGGCGCACTTGTTCCGGCAGACTAACAGATGTGAAAGAGTTCATAAAAATTTAACATTCAGAATCAGGGGGGTAGGACACGATCTGCTCGATTTGGGTATTGGGGATTTCCAAACAGTAATTTGGAGAACTGCTACGTGCATTTACTATGGCAGTCTCTGTCTCAGTGACATTACAAAATCAGCTCTTAAACAACCCTTCATTCAAAAGATCTTAGTAATATCATAATTTAAGAAAAAATTATTGACGTCAAAATCCGTCGAAGACCTTGCTGCAAAACTGCACTTTCAAATAATGGTCATTTAGATTTAAATATTCGTGACCAGGCCTAGCATTTAGTCAGTCTGTGTGTGACCGTTAAAGTCTTTGAATAAGACTAGCACTTGGGTTACGCCGGAAGTGGATGTCGTTCTGTTGCTGTTAGGTTGGCATGTCCTACCCCCTGTTCAGAATATTGATGTTTCAAATTTCTTTTTAAAAAAAAATAACACTACTATACTCCATTTCCACCTCCGTTCAGTGACATCAAATTTTATGGTCACACCAGTAAACCGCGCATGTTGGCTTAAAGCGACGACATTTTTACACGCGTGCACAAAGGCGGCATATCTCGACACATGCATAAAAGCTGCATCAATGTTATGACATCACTGCATGGCGGTAAAGAAATGGATTACATTATCATATGACCTCCAAATATGAATAGACACATAAAATTTGGGACGTACCGTAGACTTGGTCGATTACTATTGAAACTTGCGATGGTCTTCTCGATATGAGGGTCCATTACCATACCGGATCGAGTCATTGGTGAGTCAACCAATGGTGGGCACATAACATTCACACGGAGTTTCTTCTTTATGACTAATGGATCAAAGTCTGCAGGAGAGAGAAGATAATTTTGTAAAATATGTTACAATAAAATATGTTACAATCTTGTAATATCTGCCATATCAAAGATATATAAATCTGGAATACAAACAAATTACTCAATTTATGGACAATTAAGATACAGAATGGCAACCATAACTATTTTAGTTGATCCAAAAATGTTAACCCAAAGAGGAAGAGGAAAAAAAAAACCATGTTGATGTGTTCACAGGAACATGTGTGTCACCTGCCCTTGCATGGTGAACCAGGAATTTGCTGCTTTTGTGTCACCTGCCCTTGCATGGTGAACCAGGAATTTGCTGCTTTTGGGAGACACACTGACATGCATGCAAGAGAGAACTAGAATTTTGCGGTTCTCGGCTTTCGCGCTCCCTATATTCAAAGAATATAAGCTGTGGGCCGCTATATGACCTTTGACCTTGGCATATGACCTTTGACCTCATCAACATATGAGGGATACCTTGGTGCACCTATGGCATAAGTTTGATTCCAATTGAACTTCAACTTTTTAATTGAGGTCAATTTACATTTTTAGACTATTTTTCAACTTGACCTCACACGACTCAACTTGGCGGACGGGCGGGCGGGCGGACGGACGGACGGAGTCATCACTCAACACATGGCCATCACAATAGCTATAACATTTTAAGGCACAATGCATGCTAATAAAGTTTCATTTCAGTATTTTACCACTCTTCTCAAGCTCTGCACAATTGTAATAGAGGTCTTTCACCTCACTCATGCATAACCTATAACAAAAGGTGTTAGTTCCTGTAGTATTCGTCATTCAGATCAATTTAATACCCGACCTCAAAGTGTGACCCATACTTTTCTGCATACATATCCAACATGCATGTCGTTCTTTAGATTTAGAAAGTCTCCAGAAATTTGGAATGGACTTTGCCATTCCCGGCAAGATGGCCGCTAATCCGAAAGGTGGAAGACCTCTATTGTCTTTATTGGGTCTTAGCAGTCATGTTCATTTTTTTTAAAGGTGCAACAAGATATTTCAAATAACAGGTGTCCCTAAAAAATATGAAAATTCTTATTTTTGCACTGGTGTAAAGCTCCCCATCTGAAAGGATTAAGCTGGGAACTGATTCTTTGTTATAAAAATTGTGAAATTTTGAATTTCCTATATGAGCATATACGAAATTCAGCCTGTTTTCTATTGAAATATAAGCATACACAAATCACCTTTGTTTTCACTTTTAAGTTATTTCTGTAGCCAAATAAAAGGTAAGGAATCTATTGAGTGTCTAATCTACCGTGTTCCTAATAAACGCCCCTGCTCTAATAAACGCCCCCCTACGATTTTTGGATAAAACAATTCAAGAAAATGAGTTAAGCTTACCAAAATCGCAGGATTTAATGGCCAGGACTGTCGTAATCCATATCATAATCGCTGTTGTCATCAATCCTTTCTACAACGTACAAAGTGATGTTCGTGGATTTCCTGTGTATAACGACATCTGGACCCCCAGTTATCTTTTATAAAACTGTGTAAGGTGATTTTGGTGGGGATTTTTGACTTTCCATTTTTGACTGTAATAAACGCCCCCTCTTTTGAAAAATGCACCGCCCCCGGGGCGTTTATTAGGAACAATACGGTATATGAAATCACCTACTACATATCACAGAAAATATGGATGACTTGAAATCTCTTGTTGCACCTTTAATAATGTTCACTGTGAATATTGTTTTTGTACATGTAGCAGTGCATGAGTACCTACCGCAACACTTTTAGTAAATGCTAGAATAGCAGTTTTTGATGCCGTATACATTGGAGTTAAAGGAAGAAGTGTTAATGCTGCAAAAAGAAAAAAAAGAGAGAAAATTTAGTTAGAAACACAAAAAATTGGGAAGGGGAGCAATCAGAGCAAATATGCAAATGAGCTCATTAATATGTGCAATTACTGAAGAAACTGTGCATGGGTATTACTTGCATCTCACAGTACCACTACCCACATATCAAGTTTTTTTCAAATTTGGATATGGGATCTGGTAGAAGTTCACCTTTTAGTTATCTTGAAAAGCAGTGGGAAACTTTGCACAGTATTCCTGTGGAATAAGAGCAGAAAAGTTCTAAGAGAGAGAATTTAGCCAGTGGCATAGCCAGATGGGGACAAAGGGGGGCAGAATGCCCCCTCTGAAAAAAACCTTGAGGGGAAATCGGGAAATAAAACACGGATATTCATGTTAAATCAGCCCCTTTTCGGATTCATTTGCCCTGTGACCGGGAAATTTTTGCTTGTGATCGGGACATTTGTTGCAGCTACCGGGAAATTGCCCCCTCAGAACCACCTGGCTGGCTACGCGCCTAGAGTTAGCACATGTTTTCTGGGGAAAAAGAGCAGAGAAATCCAAAATACACAAAGTATGACCTTCAACCTTTGGCCTACAGACCTGTCTGTTGCAGGGCAATTAGCAGTAGATACCTGTAGTGCAACTTCAACTTGTGCAAGTATCATCTACATCGGATAAGGGGTCTTGCTGTTACAGGTGGAGGGAGACAAGACGCCACCAACAGATTTTGCTATGACATAATCTCCTTCTGCTAAAGCGCGCAGGGGGATAAACACTGTGGAGGAGACAAAACTAGAATTTCGCGGTTCTCGGCTTTCGCGCTCTCTATATTCAAAGAATATAAGCTGTGGGCCGCCCCATGACCTTTGACCCTGGCTCGTGACCTTTGATCTCATCAACATATGAGGGATCGCATGGTGCACCTATGACAAGAGTTTGGTTCCAATTGAACTTCAAGTTTTCAATTTAGATCAATTTTACATTTTTAGCCCATTTTTTCAACTTGACCTCACATGACCTTTGACCTTTCAACATGACCTTTGACCTCATCAACATATGAGGGATCCCATTGTGCACCTATGACAGAAGTTTGGTTCCAATTGAAGTTAAACTTTTCAATTGAGGTCAATTTAAAAAAAAAACTTAACAATTTTTGACACACACATTCACCCTAACACACACACAAACACACACACATACACACGCACAACGGATTGCTAAGTGGTCCTGCCAGCTATAGCTGGCGGCCCACAATAAGGTAATATACTGTGGATTCTTCAAATTAAAAAAAAAATTATTAAAATCACTCAGGCAGTCTACCACGTGAAACCAGGAGAGAAACCCCATTATTTTCCAGCATTTTTATGTGATTTTTTTACAAGTATAAAAAATTCACACCCTAAACACATAATTTTTTAAGTGAAAATCATACCCTAATTTTGATTTTTTTTAATGATTTTGGATACCCCAAACAATGCGCTATGAGTTACATATGCTCATCAACCAAGGGCACAGTTCAGTGGGTTGTACTTGTACATGCATTGACATGAACTGATCTTGTGTATTCTAGGTATCATATATTATACACAACCCTCAGGGGTGTGTTTTCTAAATACACTTGTGAATGAAAGCTATTGAACTGTGCCACAGGAGTTGATACTTCATTGCCTCATAGTGATGTATGCGACTATGCGCGTACATCACCTGATCTCAAAAAACAACCCTAATTTTGTGTATTTGTACAAGAGAATGATATTTCCACATGGGAATACAAAGGCCACACCCTTGCAGTACGTGCAAAACCTGCACGTGGAAGCACAAATAAGTTATTGACAGGAGTACAATGATTTGCAATTGGTCAGGTGACGTGCACCGATACCGCATTTAATTTCCATAATACAAATTGCAGTGGCGTTTCGGCTTGCCAGAGAAATTCTGACAGCGATTATAAGCTAGCGCGATAGAAAGTGAGTGATTGAACGCTTATTGAAAATCTATAGCTTACAGGTTGAAAAAAAATACCGACCACTCATTTGATCCCCCTTTTCGTCTTACCATTAACTCCTACGGAGTTATATAATCGACGGGTACCAGACGGAGATTTGCCATACTTTAAAAATTGTAATTCAATTTGTTAGTAGTACGATATTAAACAATAATTTATTTTATCCTCCATTCTGTTGGATATTTTGTTTTACTCGCAACTGTATTTTTTATGTACTTGTTTTCTAACATTAAAACCTTTGATAAGGTTGATGATATTTTTAAAAATTATGTTGGAAAATTAAACAACGCGCGGGTATTTAAAACGTAAATAAAATTATTTTGCAATAAACGTTCGGAGGAGTGGAGATTACCCAGGGTGCACTTCGAAATTCCAATCAAGCAACAGCTCTCGAGTTTTTCGTACAACACAGCAAAGCAAGGCTAACAGTACACAGGGCCGTACTTTAATACTGGTGCAAGAGACAGACCTCAGACTGACTTTACCCCCCTCGGCAAAACCAATATTTTCATCAAGGAGGGGATGAGGGGATGCTTATAGGCTTCGACCCGGCAAAAAACCTTGGCAAAAACTAAACTACATCATGTACATGAACGAAATTTAAAGTGAATGTTCAGAATAGTCTGACTCGTAGCCTCGAAATCGTCTAGACTACGGGCATTTGTATACACCGTTTAACACGCCTGGGAGTAATGACCACAGTACCATCATGAGTAGGTAGTGTTTTGCAAGGCCCAGTACAATGGATAAGAAGTCGGTTCATCGTACGGCCAGGTTTCTGTTTGTTTACTCACGTGGATGTATGCCGTACATAGTCATAGGCTATGACTTAGCGCGAGGTTGCTCTGGCTTTGTCCGCTAACGATAGCCCAGGAGGTACGACGAGTGCAACGCTCTGACGCTACGTGAACGAGCTAGCTAGACTAGCATCATTGCATGTATATAAATGGTCTCATAACTATGACAATAGAATTAGAATAGATCTGGTCCAGTTAACTTGCAAGTTATTCTATGTATTCCCAATTTACCTAACATGACATGATTGAGTGTCCATAACTAAACCAGGCTAAGGCCTAGGCTAGTCTAGACTGGCCTGGCTAGAGGAGTGAAGACTGCCAGCCCAGGGGACTGTCGCTCTGAGCCACCCCAGCCCTGAACATAATTATCCAACCTAGAAAGACAAAACATTCTATGACTTTAGTATATTACAAAAAGTTAAGAAAATTGACTCGGGCTCAAGCTCTCGAACGCAAAACCACAAAGTACTGCCTAACCCAAGTTAGGCCTACGCCTTCTTCAGTCTAGCTGCCCTACTTCATAGCTAGCCTATGCCTGTGTGTATGTGTATAAGCCGAGCCACAGGCCTGTTTTGTTCAAAGTCCAAACGATCAAGACAAGAAATTATTCAATTTTTCATCATAATTTTACCAAGCCAATAAACTTATAATTAGCTTTTAAACAGGCCATTTGTCGTGACATTCTTTCCCAGCAGCTTTTAATCATCTTCACGTTTACACATTTTCCAGGGAGGTAACCGATGGTTTTTTTTTTTATTAATTCAGACCTATTTATAAATTGGGTTTTGTTTTTGAGGATAGTAATCACTACGTCAAAAATATTATTATTGCTAAATTCAGGCTTTTTGATATGGTTTAAGTTTTCCTTAATTTTTAATATCACATTGCTTTTGTCATTTTTAAATTGCTTGATGTGCAAGATCCCAGCTCGGCTGGTTTTTGAAGGTAAAATTTTTGTATTAGTATTATTAATAAATAATATGATATTGTTTTTATGTTGTTATATTTTGTATGGTATGGACTTTTGATGTATTATGGTGACCCTGGGCCACCCCTGAAAACAGTGCTTACACTGAAGGGGTTTCCTCAGGCAAAAAGAAAAACTAAAATAAATAAATTGTAACACTAACAGGCCAAGAAAGATATCAGATTCTCAACTTTGTTCTGGCAGAGACCTTAGCAATCACTTTCTCTAGCTCTCTGTCCGGTCTATCGGTCTGTCAGTGAAAAGCTTGTGTACGATTTCTCTGGAGTTTCGTAAGGGCTACGATGTTGTAACTTGGTGGAGGGAGGAAGCGGGGTGATGAGTTCTCCACGCGGATAGATTTTTGGGCATAAATATGCTAATTGTCATAATTTGCATTAATTTAAGAAAAATTTACCCAAGGCTGGGTACAAGTTTATCAGAGTTCCATGAAGGTGTGTATATAATGATGTACCTTGGTGGAAGGAAGCGTGTGAAGAGTTCTCGACCGTCATGACTAGATTTTGGGCATATTTCGGGCAATTAGGTATGCAAATGAGCTAGATTAATATGCACAAATCAACCTAATTCTATATTTTGAATGGTACTCGGATATGGCAAAATTCTCTGCTGCATAAAGCCTATCATGGTGCAAATATTTTTTGCCAAATTGAAATAGCGTGATAATATGTGGCTTAGGTAGCAATGAGCTGAACGGTACAGCGGATAAGCAAAATTCCTTTGCAACATGAAGACTGCATGAATCTTGTGTGAATCACACATGGGTTGACTGAAAGTGGTATTTGGGTGTTAAACATATGCTAATTGTCTAATATGCATAATGTAAGAATTTTTTTCCTGCAAGGCTTGTGTACAATATCCAGAGTTTCCATAAGGTGTATATAATGATGTACCTTGGAGGAAGGATGCAGGTTGAAGAGTTCTCGACCTGACTAGATTTTGGGCTATTTCGGGCAAATTAGGAGGCAATTTGATCTAATTAATATGCAAAATCAACATAATTTTCTATTTTTAATGGTACACCGGAGAGGCAAAATTTCCTCTCTGCTGCATGGAAAGCTATCATATGGTGCACATATTTTTTTTGTCAATTGAAAGCATGTGATATATGTGGCTTAGGTATGTCAAATGAGCTGGAAACGGTACAACGGATAAGCAAAATTCCTTTGCAACAAGGAAGACTGCAATGACATCTGGTTGTGAATCACAGGGGGAAAGTGTTGTGGGTGTAAATATGCTAATTGTCTAATAATTCATAATTTAAGAAGTTATTCCTCGCAAGGCTTGTGTACAGTTATCTAGAGTTTCCGAAAAAGAGCGACTTGGAAGAAGTGGGTTGAAGAGATCTCGACCCGATTAGAAGTTGGGCATATTTTCTTGCAAATAAGGTATGCAAATGATTAATTAATGCAAAAATAGCACAATCGCTATATTTTTTGAAATGGTACATGGGATACACACAAATTCTTCGGCTGCATCATGGTTCGCATCTTGTTTGCAACCTGAAATAATGTGGATATAGATTAGCTTAGGTATTCAAATGAGCTATAAATATGCATAATTGCTGTATTGTCTGAAACGGTACATCGGATTGAGCCAAATTTCCTTTGCTACAATTGAAAACTACTATGTATGCCCATACATCATCTTTTGTGTGAAATTATAATTGGGTCAAAGTGCAAAGGTTATGGTACTTCATTTGGGGGGGGGTAAAGGTTGCATTTCGTGATTCCAGCACCTTCTGTTTTATTCACTAGATATCCTTGAGAAAATCTTATTCACAAAGTTTGAGTTTATCCCTATCTTGGGGTTTTGTGTATGAGCATTTGCATGTCTTACCATAGGCCCCGCCATAGGCTACTGTGCTGAATTTCTTTACGACAGAAAATACAAAATTGCGAATTTCTACAGATAGGGCCGAATTGCACAGGTACAAAGGGAAGTACTGAGCCTAAACGGTTCAGATGATATGAAAAATCTCAACTTTTTTGAAGTGGGGGGGTGACGAGTTTGTGGATCACGAAAATGCTTCCCTTTTAATCATTTAATTTTTTGTAAAACCCAACGCTGTTGTAACTGTTTTCCCCCCGAGATTTTATATGAGCTGGCTTGGATTACGGCAAACAACAATTTAATTTTTTTTTTACCAAAGCTGTCTTACTATTCGGCTAGGAAGTAGAAAGAACAAATACCACTTAAAACGGGGGGGGGGGGGGGCGGGGGGAGGACACGAAATGCTTGATTTTGGGGTTTCCAAACGGTGGAAGTCATATACGTGACTTTTCTATGGCCAGCCGGTCGTAGTGCCAGTGACATTACAAAATCCACCTTTTTAAAACTTTGTTCAGTAAGTCTTATCATGATAATTTTTGGAACAATACTGACTTCCAAAATCCGTTGGGTGGTTAGTGGATTAACCCTCTGCAATTTATAACAGTGAAATTTCCAAAAATGCCTCAATGCTCATTGTGGCCAGCAGTGGAGTAACAAACATTTGCAAAGGGGGGGTGAGTAAGAAGGGGTGCAAGGCATTTTTTGAGGGGGCTAATTTGGGACTTAGCCATAGACACTGTACAACAGGTCATTCATTTGGGGCTGGGTGGGGCCAAGTCGGGGATTCCGTTTGGGGGGGGCTTGCGCCCCCTGCCCCGCTGGTTACGCCAATGGGGCCAGCACCTTTGAACCCTTTAGTCAAGGTCTGTCCGATGCTGAGTATGAGCGCAATTCTAGCTACCATTAAGTCTTTAGAAAAAACTAGGCATCAGTTAATCCTTAGCTGATGACGTTGGTAAATATTCAATCAAATATGATAGAATGAAAAAGTGTATCTGAGCGCTCGCTTCTCAGGTTCTACCTGATCATTATTAGACTAATGAATTGTAGTCACCTGTTTTTTCCAATGCAGCCCTTTTCTGATACATATCAAGGAAGGCACCTTTATTAGTAATCTTCATTCAGCACAATTTGCTTTCTATTAGTGCATTACTCATTTGATATGTTTTCTTCACTAGAGTAAGCTGACTACATTTGACAAAATGTACTTGATAATACAATCAATATAAGGGACTCAGAGGGTGTTTTGAATCAATCCCATCATGCATTGCAATGTGGCTATACTGTACTTTATACTAAACACATGTCAGTACTTATGGATAAAAAGTGTTCAAGAAGTTTAAGAATCACAAGACATTTCATGATCATGCTAAAAATTCCCTAAGTACTGGTGCTTTGTGGGCTAAAATGAGTGGAAAAGTCAGGATTTTTAAGTGTAAAGGATAGGATTTTTGTGGGATCACATGACCTTATTGAGGTGAAGTTTCCCAAAACTGGTGCATTGTGGGATTGACTCAAAACACCCTCTGATAAGGACTATGGACAATCAGCACAATAACCATCTTTATATGGAATCTTTGCACTCTATCAGAGCATCATTCATTTGAAATATTTCATCCCTAGACTCAATTTCTAAAATGTACTCAGGGCCGTACGCAGGATTTATTTTTGGGGGGTGTGGGACTTCGAAAAATTGACCTTTTTTTTAGGTGGACCTAACCACCCTAAAATGGTCCTTTTTGGACTTTTTGAACATTTCAACACCAAAAAGTGGACTTTCTTGTCAAAATTTCTCTAAATTTTGGACCTTTTAAAAGGGGCATTTCGTGATTCCAGCACCTTCGTTTTATTCATGGTTCACTATAGTTACCTTGAGAAAACCGTATTCACAAAATTTCAGTTTATCCTGATCTTGCATTTTGGTGTTAATGAGCAATTGCTTGTTTCCCACTGCTCATAGTGCCCACTGTGCTCTAATTTCCTGTCTTACAGACAGAAATTAATACAAAATTGCAAATTTCGTACGAACGGCCGAATTTGCACGTAAGATTAGGTACACATGGATTACTAAGGCTTCAGATGATATAAAAATTTCAATTTTTTTAGGTAAGTCGGGGGACGAGGTTATGGATCACGAAATGCCCCTTTAATAAAAAAAATTAGCAAAAGGTGGACCTTTTGCCCCTTTTGTGGAATTTGGGGTGTATGACTGCACCCCCTCACCCCTGCGTATGGGCCTGAATGTACTTGATCAATCAATACAAGGACTACACAGTCTCCCCCGGGGGGGGGGGGGGGGGTATTTGGTCCCAATTCCCATTTAGTACTTGTGAGAACAGGTCACTGTAACAACTTGGAAATTTTGCTCCCCCTGGCTCAATTGCCTTGGTACAACACTGGATTTTTAATTGTTTATAACCTCGATTGGACAAGATTCTTGAACGAGAATCTTTTGGCTACAGTATCCATGGATGTCAATTCATAATGAAGAGCAGTTAGCTCTGATTCTTCTTTGCAATCCACAAGTCATTGGTAATGGCTTGTGGTGGTGTCAGGATTTATTCAACTGAGTAAGCTGATCCAGGGCCGCGTGTATCCATGATACGGACAATCCTAACATGGCCCGCTTCTTTTGGACTGGGGCGGATTGGAACAATCAGGGGTTTTACACCCTACTCTTATTCGACACTGACTGCAATGTACATGTACAGTTGTGACTCTCTGTACATGGGACCGACGGCTTAATGTCCCCTCCGAAGGTCCCTCTGATGAAATACACCTGGCACAAAAAGTATCTCGGCATGTTTTTTCGATCAGTATTGTTGTGCCAAAGTCAACGCATTTTTGAAAGTTTTCGAAATAAACATTTGTTGCCTAGGTCTTGCCTCTTTCATTTAACACCTTGCTTGTAAAACAAGCGTGCAAAATGGCTGTGATAGAGCATTCCTCGAAAGACGCAAACCCCCCAAACCAAAAGTTGTCAGTTTTTTTTGGATTTTTTCAATGGTCACTGTTTGGTACCAACTCAATAATACGAGTGTATTGATTTTACACAATGAGGTTTTTCCGACGAATGAGCGGAAGACCTACTTGCAAAGTGTTGTGGTACGCGTGTTCGTGTCCCAGGTACACTGCAATGCCCATTGCAAAATCCAAAACTGCAACTTTTTGGTTTGGGGGTTGTGCATCTATCGGGCTTCTCCTCGGCCATTTTCTGCACGCTTTTTTCGCTAGTATTAAATGAAAGAGCCAGACATAGACAATAAATGTATATTTTCGAAACTTTCAAAATGGTCTGATCTTTGACACAATACCGATCGAAAAACATCCGAGATACTTTTTGTGCCAGTGTATATTAAATACATTAAAGGAATTCACCTGATCTCGAAGATGTAATTTATGATCAACCCTCCTTCAGACATATGCCCGTTAGCCAGGTGTGTGTTCCAATTATCACACCATTCTGAAACAAGTCCAAATGTTAAAGAATCATTTGAAGTAGGAAAAATGCTCCCTATATTCACTTTAAAGGTGGCAACGAGAGATTTCCGGTGGTCCATATATTTGAATATGCAGTGAATGCACATAGACACGCAATAAATTTCTTGCTTTGGTATTTGGCTACAGAATACCCTCAGAAGTGAAAACATCAAGAGTTTCATATGTACATCCTTTGAAAGTGCATACATGTAACCAAATTCCTTTTTATTTTTGGCCTTAGGGTTAGGGTATTGTTAGTATAAGAACACTATCAGTGATCCACACTAAAAGACGTCAAAATATTTGAAATTTGCAGGGAATAGCTTAAAAAGTGAAGGATAAGTCTGTAGAAGTATCGTAAGTTATTTTTTGACTGAAAAATTGAGAGAAAAGGAACACTGTGCAAAAGTTTCGAAAACTCCATTCAATTTATGTGCTGTAGTAAGTGTCCGTACGGACAGTATGACTAAATACCGATTTTGTCTTTTATTAGGTTGCTTTTTTGGTCGTATCGTTTGGCAGGGGTATGTTGGGATACCTATACTTGTTAAAAACATGTAAAAAAACCATTAAAATTAGTAATCAGGTGTACCTAATCTTAACATGCAAATTGGTCTGTATCTGTAAGAAATTTGCAATTTCTATTTTAGGCTGTAAACAGGCAGGAATTATAGCATTAGGGGCCTACGGGACCGTGGATGGGGAAACAAGCATTCGGTCATAACACAAACGGCAAAATTCGGGATCAATAAAATGTTGTGATTAAGCTTTTCTCAAGGATTATCTAGTGACAAGGAACAAAAAGTATAAAGAGAAGGTGCTGGAATCACGAAATGCACCTTAATGCGAGGCAGCAAAAATGTAAATTAATAAGTCAACGGTTTTTAAAAACACAGAAAACCAGCCAAAGCTAGTCTTCCGGGCAACTGTTGTTAAAAAGTTAAAGCGACATAATGGCACTTAAAAAAATATTCAGACAAATACTGAAATGGACCATCCTACTGAAATCACTTTCCACAAATTTAAAGCAATTTGGATGTTTACATTCGGTAACAAGGCGGTTCTCGAACCACAAGTCTCGCCTGGCTTTCGCGCATAACTGTAAGACCAAACGCAGCACACACCAGAGTGCAAAGTGCGGAGTCCAGGGGTCCCCACAAACTTGTGCAAGGCAGATAAACTCCCAATTTCTCAAACTAGTTTTACTTCACACTCTTTCATTTGACACCACCCTAGGGTCACAAAATTTTCCATTGTGGAGATATTAATCTTGAGAAGTCTCAACAAGAGCATAACTAAGATGTTTAGGAGTAGCACCCCCGGGTTTGCATTTTGATAGTATTCTTACCTCTCAATTTTCATTTGGCACCACCCTGGGGTCACAGCATTTTCGTTGTGAGATATTAATCTTTGAAAAGTCCCAAACATAAGCCATAACCAAGAGATGTTTAGGAGTAGCACCCCCGGGTTTGCATTTATTAGTATCTTTATTTCCTGCCTCTTCATTTGACACCCCCCCACCCCGGGGTCACAACATTTTCCATTGTGGAGAGATCTCAAGAAAAAGTTCAAACAAAAAGTCCTTAAAATTCACTAAATTTATTAAAATGAAAACTTACTCATTGGCAACACATTTTTGAAACAAATCATATGGGCCAACATTTTAAATTGAGTCCATAAGGGGTCTGGAAAGCGGTAAAACATCCAATTTATGTCTTTTCACAATTTTCCAAGAAATGTAAACATCAGGCTGGCAACCCAAATGACTGACCCACGTAATTTGACACCACCCTGGCCCAGGGGTCACAACATTTTCCATTGTGGAGATATTAATCATGAAATGTCATGCAAAAATCCCTTAAAATTCACTAAATTAGTAACAATATGAAAAATTTACTCAATTTGGCCACACTATTTTTAAAAATTCATTGTGACACATTTTAAATTTGAGTCCCATCCGGGGGCTGGAAAGCGGTAAAACACCTAATTTTAAGTATTTTCACATTTTACAAGAAATGCAAACAGGCGGGCACCCAAAAAGACGAACCCACGTGCAACAACCAGAACTAGAAAAAACCAGCAAGAAAAATGGGCACTAGTATCTTACTTAGTCCGGCCTGAACTAAGGACCAGTAGCCAAAGGACGTTGTGACAACGTTAAAACGTTTTAAAATTGGTCACTTTGACGTCATCTTAACACGTTAAAACACGTGAATGTGTAGACACTTTTTAACGTTTTCAAAACGTTTTATAAGACGTTATTAAAACGATTTGAGAACGTTATCAAAACGTGCTAAAACTTAAGAACGTATTTAAAAAGTTTCTAAAAACGTTATGAGAGGGGGGGGGAGCTGCAAAACATTTGATTAAATTGCCTAATTAAACGCTAAATAATTAGAGAAAAAGGTAATCGGGTTTACTATATTGATCTTGTATATTGCAAGGAAATCTCATCAAGCATATATAACAAGTTGGTTTTTGACCAGACACAAAATTACCTCTTACTGTACTGGGAATTGAACTGGGACTTCGCGTGGAAGACCAAATACGTAAAAGCCACTACACCAGCTAGACAACTCACAATTTAAGGGTCGAAGTGTATAGATTTAATAGGCTCGACACAGTGTATCAGTAGAGCGCCTGTGATGGGCGGAGTCCGTTGGCCAATGAGTATACGCGGAGGATCGACGCAAATGAGGAAAAAGCCATGAAAAGAAAATAAGGGCAGCGGAAGAATAATCCAGTGCGCATGATCCCGTTAGTTTAGAATATGATTTATTACGTTACATAGAATAAATCGAGGTAATTCTTCCGCTGCCTTTAGACAGAATCAAAATAAATAAACTCGGGGAAATACTATACATCTAGAATTGTCATAACTTAACCTTCTTACCGCGCAAAACCCTTTCTTATTGGCATGTTTTTAATTAAGAACGTTATGGACACGTTGCGCGAACGTGTCTGCATATAACGTCGTCAGAACGTCTCTACAAACGTTTCCAAAGGACCACATTATCCAGGTAACATATCACATTTTCAAAACGTTTTAAAAAAGACGTTTTCCGGGGGGGCACTTGTATTCAAGGTGGATATGATGCTTTTGTCGAACAAGAAAACCGCGTAAATAAGGGTGTCTTTTTTCCAACAGGCGAGTACGCGCGTACATGTTTAGGGGTGTCAAAAAACAGCAAATGTGGGAAAAAAGGTATGTTTTCTTAACCCTGTAAATGTCATGTTATATCTAATATTACGCAGGGATCAAATCATTTTCCAAATATTGTAACGGAGACTTGGTAAAGTTAAGCAAAGCAAGATAATGAAAGGGGATATTTACGATTCAAGGCACTGCGTACTTGTTGAAGGTACATAAACAGATAAAAATACTTGTTAGGGTATGTTTTAGCTTGTTTTTTAGTCGGTGAAAATACGTGTTTAGGGCGATTGCAAGTCCATTGTTCCGACATCTTATATCCACCTTGAATACAAGTGGCCCCCGGGGGACGTTTTTAGCACGTAATTATTAAATTACGTGGGACGGTTGGTTGAACACTTCAAACGTTTTTTGTCAAAACGTGTTCTCAAAGTTTTTGACTGGTGTACACCACTTTGTAACGTTTGCAAACGTCGAGAAAACGTTATGTGTTACCCTGGGGAGTGATGTCAGAGCTTTCACGCAGCCTTTTACGTGCGAATCGGCAGTAGGTACAGCTGGAATCGTGAGAGTACCAAAGTCGCGTGGTTCGCGATTACGATTGCCACAATGCTATGACATCACTCCTTAGGTTAGGTTCTTTCTAACCACCACCAGGCACAGACTAGTAAAGGTATGGAAGGATAGCTGTAGCTGACCAGAGTCTCCAGAAAATAGCAGTGTCAGTTTGCCCAGGAGGGACAACAACCCAAACTTGAGGCGCACGGACAACCAAAAATGATACTACAGTTGTCCGAAGGACAACCATAAAATTTGAAGCCTGGACGCAGGGCCACGTAAACAAGATTATAATCTACAGCAAGTTGTTTCAAAAAATCACGGACAACCAAAA
>JAMKCH010019206.1:0-68918 GCA_023653785.1 Ophioderma brevispina | reverse complement strand
TTCTGGTAACTTTCCAGAATTACATAAAATAACATAAGATTACATAAATCAAATGTTATGAGAGTTCTCCACCTTCTGTTTGAGAGGTCTACACTCGCTGAAATCTCTTGTCCTTAGCAAATTTCCCATGATGCAACAAAACATGCGAAGACAAGTCAAAATTTCACAATCCTTTTCGTTCGCTGAAACATGTTCGAAGGAAATCCACAATCTTCCGCATCCTGCACCTGATATGTTTTGACATAGCAATTACACAAAGTCAATTGTTAATCAACAGGTGTGCAATCTTGCTTCCTATAGGTAAACAAAGAACCTCTGTAGAGTTCTTAGAATGGATAAGTTAAGACACTGCTCCTCTTGTCCTCTGACTGCGAACATCTTCTGACATGTTCTTACTCAGGAAGTTCTCACACACTAGTCCGATTAGAACTAGGTCAATCAGATAAGTCATGCTTATTGCACAACACATTGCAAGTTTCAGTTCTTCTCACTCATAATTTAACATGATTTAATTAATATACAAAAAATATTACAATATTCAGGAGTCACAAGAGCAATAAATGAAACTGCAGTAATGTGATTTTCTGTGTTATAACTCCATTTATTTTAATTATATAAATCTAGTGTTGAAGAATTTTTGAACATTTTGACTATATGTATATGTGTGTGGGGGGTGTGTGTGTGATGACAGCGCGGACGTACCATTATTAATCGCAAAATGAACTTGCTGTGGATGGGATTCGAACCCACAACCTTTATTTTATATATAAATAAATACATATTTTATTTACAGGTGACTATCTTTGAAATTAAGAGTACTCAATCCTATTATAGGAGAGCGTGAAATAACTTCCAAAGGTAACCGTTACTTTGAGTTTCACGGTATACCCTCATTTACATCACTGAGTATCCGATCTTCAGACGGATGATGCTTCATGGTCGTGTCTTAACCAAAAAACATGTTATGGCGTCACGACTAAAGGCATTTCAAAATGTCCGTATCAAAAAAAATCGTGTCACTGTAGTGAGTTTCTGTTTCTTTATAGAAATACTTTCTCAACGAAATGACAACGGTTGTTCAGACTACCTATCCCCAACCGAATGGTTGGCCTTCACAGCAACAGCCAGGAGGTCCACAACCAGCGGTTATTCAAATGCCACCACCACCGCATACAGTGGCTACATCAAACCCTGGACGAAGTGTAAAGTAAACTATAATTTAAAGAAACATCTGTATCATTAATTTGATGTATTTTGTCGCTTAAAAATAAAAAAATGGAATATGAAACAGGAGGAAAACTGAATTTTAGTATAGACATCTTTCTCAGCACGGAACAGTTTACAAGAACATGTTAAAATCTAACTCTGTAAATAAAATCTTTCAAACTGATTCTTTTCTTCTGAAAATGCCACTCCGAAATAGTTACGTTGGCGCGTAGAGAGACAAATTTCTCGAAATGAGCAATTGTTTACCTTCACGCCAGCAAAGGTTTATTCAGTTCCGCATAGAGGAATTTCGTCGATTAAATTTTGAATTAGAAAGTTTTTATTATTGTGTTTTATTTATCTCCAACGTTCCTTAACTGCATTGAAGTGCACTTTTGCCTTGTGCCTTGTTTTTTGTTTCAGATACAACAAAAAAGCCGCTCTTATTACAGGAACCCTACAGCTATGCGCTGGTGGACTTGTTGCTGCCTTTGGCGCTGCCGCCCTTGGTCTTTGGAAATGGGGGCCTTGTGTGTTTCAATATCTGGGGAGAATATATGTGGACGAAATATATTTTCAATCTTTTTTTTAAAAAGATACTCATTCTAAATCAATCTTTTTTGCAATTTGGATGTGCTCAAGCAATCTTTACTAAATTCATAGTGGATAATACTCTTAGCTTAAATATTAAATAAACCCATGAAGAATTACCTTTTTTTTCAGTTTCTATGTTGTTACTGGCATTCTTGTCCGTGGTTGTCTTCGCAACAGAACAATGCTTGTTAAGATAATCTTTTTTTGTTCTATCTTGCTTTTGAATTTTTATTTTTCAAAGTATGTACATATTAAGTACTTTTGTTTGTTGTTTCTTGTTGTTCTTGTTTGTAAGGAGAACGTGTCCCACCTGTAATCTGTTTGGTTGGCAGTAAGTGTTTATCCGGCCAGATGACAGTAGCAATCTCCAATTCATATTGGAGTCTCTCTTGATTTGTCATAGGCCTAACTGGGTTTTGTATACTGACCATGTGTAATTTGGTCTTTCATTTCACCATAATTAGTCTGTGTGTTTTGCATTTTTAATTGTCAAAAGTATACCATCTCATTTTAAAATTTTACAAATGTCCCAACTCCTTGCTAAATAATTTAATAACATTAATCCTTACAACATCCTAATGTAGTACAACATCTTAGTTTAGACAAGATTTCCTAATTAGTGTAGCAGTTATAGTCAGAGAGATGTTCATGTGACTCGAACAGTAGTATATACACATTTTTTTTTGCTGAAAATTCTAGATAGTGTTTTGGGAATAAGAATCTGCCGGGTGCCACCCTCAAAGGCATCCTTGGTGCGTTTTGAGAAATCCAAATGGCGACCATACCTGGATAATTATCTATTCCTAACCCATATTATCAAACTATGGAGTTACTAGATATCATGGCTCCAATGAACAAGCGTATTGGCACTTGTAACATTAAGTCATAACTTCAAATTCCAAATGGAAGCCAATCCAATAATTTTAAATATGCCTTATAACAGCAAATACCGGCTATTAAAAAAGGACATGGAGTACTAGGTTATGTTATTAGAATACTCACCAAATGTATTTCTGATACTTTAAAATTACATACGTCAAGCAACATGGCACCAAAAACGGAAACATCTTCAAAAAATACGGACACACACATTTTAAGGATCATGTTCAGTTTATGTCCACTGTAAACGGGCCTCGAACCTTTTGCCCCCCCAACCAAATCATTGTGACATGAATCCATTCAAAAGTTTGATCGTATGTAAAATGATTCCCACTTCACGAGGCACCATCCATCACTGATCACTGACATGCTATGGATAGCGATTACCCACAAACACTGTGTGTATGAACATTGGCGAGTAGCCTGTTTTTACACATTTGAAAGCCTTGTTAGAAAGGGTCGTTTCGGATCTTTTTCGGAATTATCTTGGTTTTCAGCTTCTACTAAGAGTATCTTGATCTGCCAGCAATCACTGGTGACTTTTTTGCCATATAGTTAGCATTATACCACTCCAAAATCCCACCTTTCTAAATTAACCATTTTGATTTTTTCTTAATTTTCTAATCATTAATTAAATCACTATGTTATTGCTGATGATATATCTATACATTAAGATCGTCTCCCAAGAAAATCCCTTGAGCATTTTTCCTCGCAACGACGTGAGTTTCTCATGTCCCTATCGTTTAAGCAGGTCATAGTCCTATTTGAATGCATGTTGGGCACAGTGAAAGAGGGAAAATGACCATTAACTGCAAGATGGTCACACAGCCTAAAGTCGAAATCAATGTGTTAATGACTTTAGAAATGTACCTTTGATCCTAACCAATGTACAACATACTTTTCACTTTGGTTTTAAATGCTCCAAAATCGAAGTAAAGCCAATATGGTGTAAAGTTGTCAAAATACCATAGGAATTACATTTTTTTCACACATATTTGCACTCACTGTTATAATTGGACCCCGTTTTATTTATCGGAGACCTGGTATCCATTTGGTTAGGATCATCGGTGACATTTCTAATTGTTTCATTGACCATAATTTACTACTTTGAAGGTAATATTTATAAATTTGTGTCAAAAAATTTTGAAGATATTCACGTTTTTGCTGCTATAATTGATTGACGTCATGTTACAACTTTAAAAGAATCAGAAATACATTATTGTGTGTAACTTACTTAATGTTTATTCATTGCCTATTTGCTGTTATAGGGCTATTGTAACATTAATCAGATTTGGCTTCCTTTGATTTTGAATTATGACTTAATATTAAAAGTGCAATACACTTGTTCATTGGATTCTATAGTATACCCAGTAACTCCATATTTGAAAATCTAGGTTGAAAGATATTATAATTTATGGTTACCCATCTGGATTCTCAAACGCCCAAGATGCACCCGCAGAGTCTTATTCTACACACCGTAATCTATCATTTTGCTGGAACAGAAAAAATGTGTGATACTTCAACTGTACGGTCAGACCATATCTTGACCATATCTCTCCGACTATTATAGACTCCACAAACATGACTGACAACTGTAATCTGCTGCAGGAAATAATTTGGCATTGTGAGGTCAACACAGGCCAATTGGGTCAATGGTAGGTGATTAATCCCACCCACTGCTGGTAGTTGCCTAACTTTAACATTGAGAATTGTCTCCGTTAAGTTGTGTTTGAGTACACTTGACTCCATTTAAAAAATTCAAGTGGCTCCGTTGAAAAATCAAAGTTAGCACTTTGATCTCCTTTTAAAGTTAACCGGGCAATATGAGCTCCTTTAAAATTAACTACTACTACTCCTAGGGGATTAGTGGACCCCCTGAAGACTCTCCAAATTCATCTTCTTTAGAGAAACGATCCTTTAAATTTTTGGGACCAAGTCATCCTCGCCGCTCTTCCTATGAGGATTTGAACCATCACCGGTTCACTGGGTTTCCTGTGAGGCTTTCCTGGTAATTAAACCTATAAACTTAGTTTTTTGTCCATGATCTATAGTTTTGGTACATAGGCACCACAGCATTCCCGTTCAATCCTGGGGACAATGTACAATTGTCCGATTTTGTCAAACTGGTTACATTTGAAATTATTTAAAAAATAATGCATCTTAGATAGTACCAACCAATATGGTTTTTGCGACGATCTGGTAAATTAGCCGAACCTTTCCTCCACCATTTCTTTCTATATCACTGTACGGTCAGGCCATGACTTGGACCATAGCTCTCCGACTATTATAGACTCCACAAAACTAATGACTGACAACGTAATCTTGGCTGCAGGAAATAATTTTTTCATTGTGAGGTCAACAAAGCCAATTGGGTCATTGTTTAGGTGATTATCCCCCCCACTGCTGGAGTTGCGTCCTTTGACATTGAGAATTGCCTCCGTTAAATTGTGTGTGAGTACACTTTGACTCCACTTTAAAAAATTAAAGTGGCTCCGTTGAAAATTCAAAGTAGCACTTTGATCTCCTTTTAAAGTTAAACCGGTCATATGACTCCTTTAAAAGTGAACTACTACATATAGGGAATTTATTGCCCTGAGATGACCTCCAAAATTCTCTATCTTTTGAGAGAAACGTATCCTTTAAATTTGGACGCAGGTCATCCTCGCCGCTCTTCCTAAATGAGTACTTTTTGACTCATCACCTAATCACTGTTTTCCTGTGAGCCTTTTCGGTAATTAACCTAGAACTTATTTTTGTCCATGATCTATATGGTTTTGTGTACAAATAGGCACACAGCATTTCCCCCGTTCATCCTGGGGACAATGTACGGAATTGTCCGATTTTGTTCAACACTGGTACATTTTAATTATTTAACAAAAGAATGCATTCTAGATAGTACAACCAATATTGTTTTTGCGACCGCTGTAATATTAGCCGAACACTTTCTCACCATTTCTATACTCAACTACGGTCAGACCATATCTTGACCATATCTCTCCGACAAAAAAAAAAGGGAAATAGTATAGACTCCACAAACTATGACTGACAACTGTAATCTGCTTGCAAGGAAAATAATATTTCATTGTGAGGTCAACAAAGGCCAATTGGGTCAATTGGTTAGGTGATTATCCCACCCACTGCTGGGAGTTGCGTCAACGTTAACATTGAGAATTGCCTCCGTTAAATTGTGTGTGAGTACACTTTGACTCCACTTTAAAATTAAAGTTTCTCCGTTGAAATTTCAAAGTAGCACTTTGATCTCCTTTTAAAGTTAACCGGGCAATATGAGCTCCTTTAAAAGTTAACTACTACTACTACGAGGGAATTTAGTGCCCCCTGAAGACCTCCAAATTCGGTGTCTATCTTTTAGAGACCCGTATTCCTTTAAATTTTGGACCAGGTCATCCTCGGTCGCTCTTCCTATGAGTACTTTGACTCATCACCTGATCACTGTTTTCCTGTGAGGCTTTTCTGGTACTTTACCTAGAAACTTATTTTTTTGTCCATGTGATCTATCAGTTTTATTTACAATAGCACACGCATTTCCCTTTCATCCTGGGGTACACTGTACGGATTGTCCGATTTTGTTCAACCTGGTTCATTTTAATTATTTAACAAAATCATGCATCTTAGATAGGACAACCAATATTGTTTTTTTGCGACTCCCTGAGTATTAGCCGAACACTTTCTCACCATTTCTATAACAAACTGATAATTTTATTAACCCAATGGGTGAACTGGAACTATTTTGCCTCATAACCAACTACAACTGTAGGGTAAGAAACTATACCTTACGTGATCCTTGAAAGTGGTCGATATATCGGCACGCAACACACGGGGCAAGCGAGGTAGGATCGACCCTATGAGGCATTGGTTATGGCAACACTCAAAATGACTCTATAAATGTGATCTTATTAGAACTGGGTTCAATTTTTTACTGCATACGACCTACGTAGTGGCATATACACTCTGAAATACCTCTCACTTCTGGCAAGAAGCGGAGTAAAATAGACCTTTTGCAAAAAAAAAAAAAAATGTGACTAAAAATCATGTACATTTTGGCAATATTACAATATTTCCTCCCCTGCGCATCTGCACCTTATCGTGTGGTTTATTCTGTCAATCTGCAGAATTCGTCGGGGAGGGGCCATAGAACTCTTGCTATATTTGCTACCAAATCTGGTCAACCTGACTAGATTCTAATCACTTTTTTTTACTATAAACCCGCGGAATATCATATTAACAAGGATTTTTAACGAGTGTAGAACTTTGAATTGTCCACTTCACTAACCTCTACCAGAGAAGATAGAAAGAATGAGGGGGTTCGACCTGCTACTTCAAAAGATCAACTGTTCAACCAACCGCCTATTCATCTCAAACGGCTTAAATAATCCCAATCGATTGAACAAAAGACTTGCACTACTTCTGCAGACCCATTACATACACCTGTCTTATCCGCGACCCATTCCAATTACCCAGTTTTTCAATTGATATTTTGGGGTGCAAGGTTCTTACACATATTGTGTGGTAACCAAGTACAGCGAAACGTACATCGCCTGCACTTTGGACCCCAAAATTTTCCACAGTATTTTGCATCTTTTGGAACCGTTCTCTGACACAAGATAATGATGGTGAGATTTTGAAAATGCATTTATCTAAATCATTCATCATATCATAATTTTCTCAGGAAATAACCGGAAATTTGTAAATTAGGCTAAAATAATAACATCTTGTATTGACCCCCAAAACCTTGAAATCAGTTAGCTTAATCCGAAAAAGGGTCGATTTTGCTGTTTTCTTTTCGGTAAAAGCCCTGATTACCTCCATTATTTTGCCAACGATTAAATAAATAAAAATGTTATTTTTAACAGAAATATTTGACCTAGTTCATATAATTGCCAGCAGATATCTTTTAGCAGGAAAATTAATAAGCTATTTAGTGGACGTGTCAATTCACTTTCCTGTTTGTGAAACCTTCCCGAACGGCCAAGCTTGAGGCGGTTGACCACATTACTTCAAAGTCCAATCGAGTGGGCCCTTGGAATTTCCTTACAATGAGCTAATGAATCAGAGTAATCCTGGGTAATCGGTTTGCAAAATCGAGCCATCTTCCTTCTTTTCCTCATCTTCTCTGCCTCTACAATCATCTTTTCTTTATAAGATCATTGCCTATATGGTGATGTGCCATCAGAAGTGCTGTGGATCGCTGGAGGACAAGTGATATACAATAGTATAATAGCAAGCAACACTATTGGATCTGCTGATTCGGGTTACAGCTGCTCTCTGGTGAGTGAAAAGAATGTCCAACAACGATATTATACCATTTACATTACAAATATAATGCATTCACTCTTCCCACAGTTCAGTAGGTCGGTTTTAAACTTTGATCTCACACAAAAAATATTGGCGTACATGTAATATTCAGTCGAGATACTCTTCGCATATTTTTGTGTTGAGATCAAAAGCTTAAACGACCAAATTGGTGTTAACCAACACGATGAACTTTCTAAATCTTCCACAGTTAATTGAAAAAATATCTTATAAGATGAGGTAATAGTAAGAGGCCAGATGCGATTCAACCTTGAAAATTCTAATAAAAGGACTTTTTTGTATATTCTCGTAGGGCTATGTGGATTACTTTATGAAAAAATTTTGTCCGTCCCTTCTGGCAGTTTTCTTGGTCAATTTCAAGGGCAAAAGGTCCAATGAACCTTTATAAGCTTCAACTCCTCCAAACCATTGGTCTAAAAGCACAAATGAGGTGTCTATACAAGGTTTTGGGGTCAACAAACACAATTACATTAGGAAAAACGATCAAATACCTCTTTCCTTATTTCAAATTGTATGCACTATCTGATGAAACTGTACTTTAAATTTCATCCCCCCTCAACCATTTGAAGGTGTTGTTTAAGACATCCTTGTATTTCTTAGTTAAAAAGCCTCAGTCCCAGCCATGCAGGGAGATCTTCGGCGATTCGGGTGGTGCCGAGATTGGGACTCGAGCTGATGGCCTCCCGTGTTTCGGGAATGGACAATGGTTTGCGGAACAGTCTCCCATGAGGGTCCCTAATAATCCCAGACACAGGCAGCCAAGTAAAAGCTGTCGAGGAGTGGCAGCTCTGTCTTTGCAGTTTGCCACACAATCTTCCTAGATGGTGGACCGTCCACACGTGATCTGTTCGCCTCAGCCCAGGCCATGGCAGGCGGGCCGTATTGATACTATGCTTCATCAATCATAGCTTCTCCAGGCTGCCCTGATCCCAAAAGTCCTCGCGTGGCTCTTTCAGGAGACTGCCTGGTGCTGCTGGTAGCCCATTAGGACCACGGCAGCTGTGGTTTCCCAGGCCCCTAGATCTGCTTGTAAGGGAACAGATCAATCTCAAATGGAGGCGACCTGGTATAGGCAACCACCCTGCTCCTTACCTTCTGCTGCATTTCTGCAGACGTACACTGAGGGGGACTTTCTGAACAGGCTGCCATGCTCATGTTTAGGCAAATTCACTAGATCATCGTAGGATTACCTTGCATGGTGGTGCCGATTAGAGTTCGATCCAGGCAATTTCTGATACTGTAGACCAGGTTGGCAATTTCCTCAAGTAAGTCTTTCAAGAGTGGGTTTAACTTAGTGTGTCCTGACTGTCCAAGGTTTCTTTTAAACCGAAAACAGCCACAGGCCAGACCCGTGAAGGGCTCGGTTATACAATGACGGGTTCTTTCAGTCCCCGCATGTCCATCTGGTTATGTTTGACAGATCTTCCCCGGTTCGCGTACCCGTGTTCCGGAGTTGGATTTGCCATTGGTCTTGCAAATTCTTGGTGTCGGACAGTTTAAACCCAACCGAAAGCTTAGTCTTCTGGAACTTTCTAGTGGCTGTGGCTTGTGGCTTTGACTTGTGGCCAATAGGGGGTTCGGATACATGCATTGTCTACGGACGAGGCCCACCACCGCTTTGAGCGCAAGGAGGTCTCTATTCTTCCACATGCAGGCTTTTTGGCCAAGAAACACACTCCTTCTTTTACCCCGAAACCGGTGTTTCTGCCACGTCTCATCATAGTTGCAGACCGGGGTTGCAGACAGCTCAGAGAAGCCTGCAGTAAGGGACACATTGAGCTAGCTGGATTTCCTCAGTCATCTGAAATGCACATAAAAACACCATGATTGGTTGACTGGCTTCTTGGTTAAGGCATATGATGTTTGAGCTCACGCCTCCTCTTGGGCATTCTATAAAGAGGCTTTCATCCCAGACATTTTGGACAATGTCGGTTGGAGTTCTACTTCCACCTTCCAACAAGTCTATGTGATGCATGTGTTAGTCAAGCGGAGAGGGGTGTCGCCGTCCAATCCCTCTTGGCTGATCGACCATAGCATCTTGACCCAGGAGCATTAAGCGACTATGGGCGGGGCTTTGACAGGGGTTGCGTTGGCGTTGGCTACCTTTTGCGACCTTCTTCCGCCACCGATTAAGCCATGCAGTGGTATTCTGTGCAAAAGTAAGGTTGTGGAAGGAAGCTAGCACTATATACAGTGTTTTTCCCTCTCATACATTTGAGTATGATACCTACCTTCCAAGACCTTATGGCGCTCACGCAATTTGTTATTCTCCACCTACAAGGAGGTCGTTGGAAGGTTTTGTTTGAGGGTTTTTTTGTGAGAGAAACCTTTTGCGGAAGGGCGAATTACAGCGCCGCTTGATGTGGTCCGTGATATTTGGTGCGTGCCATGTCCCGACTATTTTGGGAGTTGGCTCATTTAGCAGTGGTAATGGGTTTTTTTTTATCAGTACCCAAATTAAATATTTATGCAAAAAGGGCTATCACTAGTACCACACTATTAAATCAGTTCGAGGATCTGTCCAAGAACAATATTCACTGATTTGACAATAATTTTGTAGCTGTTTTCATTATTATATATATTAAGGTCAAATATTGTTGTTCAATATTTGTACAGACTGACGAATTGGCTAATTTACTTTGAGAAAAACTCAGAGCAAATATTCGGATTAAAAGTGCTTTCTATGCTGAAAAGCAATGATGGCTGCATTTGTAAGCCTAAAAATATGTTTATTGTTTTTATTGACCCCCAAAACATGGGTATAGACACCACCTTTTTGCTTCTAGGCCAATTGGCTGAGCAGTTATGACCCATCACATGCCTTATAAAGGTCATTATAAAGGCCGGACAAATTTTTCCATAATTATTCATATATAGGCCTACCAGAATATACAAAAAAGTCCTTTTACATGTTTTATTAGAATTTGTTCAAGGTTACATAGGAAATGTGTCACATTTGGTGGAGCAAGGGCGAATCACTGCGCCCTGTGATGCAGTTTCAGGAGTTGGCTTATTTTCAACAAGTGATAATGAGGCTTCTGATGTGGTCCAATGAAATATTTGTCCAAGACTGGTTAATTAGTTATCTTCGATATCCACTGATTTTACAATAGTATTTTGGCTGTTTTCATTATAGATTATGGTCAATGTTTTGGTTTATTTAATATATACTTGTACAGACTGACGAATTGGCTAATTAATGTTGAGAAAACGTGAAAAATTCTGATTAAAAGTGCTTTCTATGCTAAAAAATATTGATGACTTCATTTGTAAGCCTCAAGACTGTTTTTATTGTGTTTATTGACCCCCAAAACATGGGTATAGACACCATCTTTTTGCTTCTAGGCCAATTCGATGAGCAGTTATAACCCATCATAGGCCGTATAAAGGTCATTGACCTTTGACCTTGAATATCTGACCAACGCAGCAACTAGAAGGCGGGACAATTTTTTTGGTAATTATTCATATATAGGCCTACCAGAATATACAAAGAGTCCTTTTATTAGAATTTTTCAAGGTTGTATAGGACATGTGTCATATTACGCCTCTACTAAAATTCACATGTTTATAAACACAGATTAGCTCCTGGTCTCTTAAAGGGGGGTGGCCCGATTTAAGTCTATAAATTTTTCATCGTGATAGAATGGCTTTCATGCCAAAACCCCATCTGTAAAGTTTCATGCCGATATTTCAATCCGTTTTGATACAAGTTGAAAATAAATAGAGAATATATCAGCCAACCTACAAAAAGGACACAAAACCAAACAGACCATCTTATTTTAAAATATATATACGCATACCTTATGCGTTTGTACTTTGTTTTTCATATTTCATAAATACTGAGTGTAAAGTTGAGTCCAAGGTCGTAAAAGTTGTTAAAAAAAAAGAAAAGAAAATGCACATAGCACAGACATATTTGGGAGATTTCTTTTATTTACAAAATTTTAATATAATAAAATAATAAAACGGCGTATCTACGCGACTAGTTTTCTGGTGAGCGCAACAAAGTCTAAACTGCACGTAATATTGACCTACTTTTTGACGATACATTAAAAATCCATTTTACCAAGAGTGTCAGAGACGACCTTATTATACTCACATGACGAAATAGCTTTTGAACTGATCCAGAGATGTAGTTTGCGATTTCTTCACCAGTGCCTTGATCTTAGTTCAATATTAAGCAAACGCTCACTACCAGTGATTTTATTCAATTGGCCACAATCCAGTCATTTCGGATCCGAATCGAACGGTATTTCTGTATTGAAAAGCTAATGAATAATACTTTCCGAATATGTAAAAATAATTTGCATAAATGTTTAATAATGACTTGAAATAGGGGGCGTATTATGCAGCATGTGCTTGTTGTCCATCAGCCTTATTCACCAGTTTATTTGCGTGATATTCTCTCCGAAGCACTGCAGGTTCAATGCCTGAAAGCACTAGTACACTGATAAAAATGTTCCTAATTTTACCAGACTTTACCTTTTAAATTACGGTAAACCCCAATTATTCAATAATCTTCCAGCTTTATTACATATACCTAACATAAAATTACAGTTTGGAAGCAGAAAAATGTAAATAAACAGTTGCTAAAAAATAATACTACATATTTTATATTTTCCGTAATATTACGTTCTTTTGTAACTTACTTGTTTTTAATGTAAGAATACGAACTATGAAAATCGTTTTACCTCTAAAATGTGTTAAATAACGTCGTAAGTAACGTCATTAAAAAATGCAAAATCTTATTTTCCCTATCATTTTTAAAAACAGTTTAAAGACTCTTTTCCACCTTTATGTATTATATTTAGTTTAATTTGAAAAAAGTAGTACACACACATATATATATTTAATTTTAGCATCTACTATCAGTAAAGTCATGTAGTGTAGTGGATAAGGTTTAGGACTTGTAATCTTAAGGCCCTGGTTCGAATCTATGTAAGGTACATGTATTAAATTTATTCATATGATGATTAAGTAATTGGTGACATGACATTAGAATGTGTACATTACCATATAAAACAAAGTTTATGAACTGGTTTAATTTTTTTTCCTTCACGTTTTCCCTTTGTTTATTGCCTTTTTTTCACAAAATTGTTTGCCTGAAATATAACTTTTTTACAACTACGTGGTAAAGTAAATACAACGTTGGTATGATGCCATAGCTACACCGTGAAAATTTGGTCAGAGGATTGTAATAACGTTTTAATTATTAATATTGTTTAAACAAGTCAAAACCAACAATAACGTTGAAGCTGAGATTTTACGCCATTATTTTACGTTCCCTGCAATGGTTTCTTATTTTTACGGCTCCAGTTATTTTACGTTCTGCATGTAGTGAGTCCCAGCTGCCAGTCAAATGCCTGTTTTTTTACAGGTTTATTTTTAACAGTGTAGAAACTCAGATGGAGTGGGACGAAGGCAACCAGTAATGGTTCTCATGGTCTTGGTGAGTACTGTGTCCAGCTTTTTTCGTGTGAAAGCTATTGCACCATGCTGGGGCAGCATATTCAGCAGCGCTGTAGACCAGAACCAGGGCGGTGGTGCGTAGAGTGGATGGACTAGCACCGTATTCCTCGAAGATACCTTTGCACATACTGACCCGAGATGCTGCCGATACGTAAGCTACCGATCAACCTTCACTCCCAGATACATTGGCGTAGGATTGCATGGCAGAGGCGCTCCATTGAGGTTGATTTGAAGCTGGCGATGAGCCTGTTTGGTCAGTAGCGAAAGACATGCTGCAAATAGGGCCATATTTGCCATAAGTGTAATTTTTACTTCAGTCCAGCTTCTGTCCAAGTAAAGAAGGGCAAGATCGTCGGCGTAGCCATATTTTCTAGATGTTGTTTGAGGTAAGTCGCTGACTACAAGTTGAACAGCATGGGAGCCAATACTGATCCTTGTGTGACTCCGTTCTTCAGACGACGCAGTCGACTACTCTGCCCATCACTGGTCTTAAGAACAAAGCTTTTGAAAGCATGTTAGATATGAATTGTACAAGGTGACGATCCGGGATGGTCCTGAGAAGATTGAGTGTCAAGTCCTAGTGCCACACGGTGCAGTAAGGTCCACCAAGATGACGCCTACCTCACGACGCGTACGCTTTTCAAAGCTCTCCTTAATATCATTTGTGAGTTCTACAATCTGATGGACAGTGCTCCGGCCACGGCAAAATCCTGCTTGTTCATCAGGCTGATGGGATTCAACGACTGGCCCCAGCGGGCCAGGATCAGCCTCTCAAGCAGTTTAAAGGAAACACACGCTAGTGATATTGGGCGGTAGTTCTTGGGGTTGTCAGCAGGCTTGTTTGGTTTGGGGAATGCGATGATGGTAGCCCTTGGTTGGTAGGGCAACATGTGTAGAACACCTGGAGCCATTCAAGACATCGTGGGCCGCAGTGCATTAAGAAATCAGCTGGTATATTATCAGGCCCCTGGGCTTTTCCACTCTTTAGTTGCCTGATAGCAGAGGTGAGCTCATCTAGTGAGACGGGTGTTGAAAGTCACCCGTCTACGCCAGGGGCTCGACGAAGTTTGGTGAACTCTTTTTAAGTGAGTGTGATCCTTATCAATATCCTTGAAACAACCATTTGAAAAGGAGTTGCTCAGCAATTGAGTTGGCAGCTACAGGACATTTCGACGATTTGGAAACTCTGCCGCTGAGGCGGTTTATGGTCTTCCAGGCCTTCCTGCTAGAATGAGTGAAATCAATTCCCTGGACCTTCTCTTCTCAGCGCTCACAACGTTTCCTCTCAAAGCAGTTTGTCAGACCTGAAGCATTGGATGTCGCTTCTTCCCCGGGTTCAGAATTCATGAATTCATTGTAAAGAGCAAGCATCACATGTCTCATCCCAGGATGGGATATAAGTGCGACGACAGCCACGTGGGATGGTCTTCTTTGCTATCTTAATAAAGAGTTTACATTGTGCTGTGTAGGAAGTGTCCAGGTTGGAGGAGGTAGGTTGGGCACTTCTGAATCCACCGGGTTCTCAAACTGGTCCCAGCCTGCCTTGCGTAAGTTCAACTTTTAAAAAAATAGCAAAGCCTGTTTCATTCCCATAAACACCATCCTCCAATCCAAAAACCATTTACGCCACTGCTATTCTTCCTAAATGGCAACATTTTCAGCGAGCTTCGCTCGCATATGTACTGGTCACATATTTTGTCCGAAAAACGTATTTCATTCATAAATTTCCATCAACATCATCCCCCAAAGTCAAAAACAAATTAACGCCACTGCTGTTCTTCCTAAAAAAGCAAAGAGTGTTAGGGTTAGAAATTCATCCTAGGCCTTAGCTTGTATTTTCATGCATTTTAGACGAATTTTATTTTTGATTTCTACGACAGTGCCAATACTTTGCTAAGCCACATTTTTTAACAAGCACAGCAACTTGTGATAATTTCTATCAACTTTACGTCGAAGAGCATGTCTTGTAAAGACAATTATGTGAGATTTCCGTGCCACACCCTCCCCACCCAACATTACTTCGCATGCAGCCATAATAAGTCAAACTTGGTTTGCCCCTCCCGGCAATTAACCCCCTGGATCCGCCACTGATACCTTCTTACCTTAACTGTTTACGGTAGTTGCTGGTTACAATAACATACTTCAAAACTATTTTTAAGATTGGATCTTCGGCTATGGCTTCGTGCCCAGATCTTGTTGAAATTGTCATGAAATGTTGGTACTGGTGAAAGAAACATGCGTGCCAAATTTTATTTTATTCCAAAATTCCGTTTTTGAGATATATCACCTAATGCGTTTTCAAATTCCCATAGACTTTGTACATGAACTGATTTTGGCAGTATAGAAAATGGACCAAATTGGGGCAATTTTGTGCAAGAACTACACATTTTATTTCATATTTCTCAAGTATTTGATGAGTTATAAGATTGGAGTTTGTTTTTTTTATGGTTAGAGAAAGATAAAATATCCATGCATTTTTTTTATTTTTTCTGTGTGTCATCAAAAATAAGGAACAGATGGTCGCAACAATAACTTTTTTGGCTGATTACTTCTAGAAATACTGAGATATCCACTATTCATTTTTCCTAGAAGACACTAGAACTCCCTTGGTGATGAATAAGATGTCATATGAAAGCAAAAATAATTTATAAAATTCTTACATTAGATTTTGCAGATTGATCATTTCTATTTGAAATAACAGGTGTTTTTAATTTTCCCTAAATTATTTTTCCTAAAAGCATTTTTCTAAAGAATTAAACACTTGATTTATAAAAGCCAATGTGAGATTTTAAGTATTTTGTTTATACGCATATATCCATGAAGTTTCAGCTTAAAGTACAATTCATTTAGGCTGGGAAAATAATTTAATGGAAAAATTTGCGAATTTTAAAAAAATAAATATAACAAAATTAAGCATATCATATTGTCTTGAATCTGCAAAAAATGTGTGGAACAAAGTTCAATCCTTACCATAGTCAAGTTTGGACTAAATTGATTAGGGGATTCGATTTTATGCCCATTTTTCTGTATTATAAAGACCATTTTATCCGATGATCCTACCTTAATTTCAGGGAAGATGCGTAACGGCACTGCATTCTATCGCTGCCATCATTGGCTTTGCAGAAATGGTCATTGCGATTATTGCCTCAGGCGTTCTGCTGCTGTGGGGTTTGCAGCGGTTTCACTCCCTCTCAAACAACAATGGTAAGTACAAAAACTAATTTTTTCATTGTGCGAGTCATATTGGAACATGTCCCGCCTCAACCAAAAATTAATTAATTACACACCCTCCAACCCTCTTCCACCTAAAAAATGAGTCAAATGTAAATGCAAGTTGGTAGAGTGTAAACATTTCAAAATGTTCGGATGAAGAAAGAACTCAAAATGATAAAACAAAATCAATGGAGTGATAACATTCAATCTCTAGTGGTTCAGGGCAACATGCTTAAACTGATTGAAGCCGAAAATAGTGACCTTACCTGGAAGTCAATTATTTACAATTTGCCCAATTTATATATTTGTTGTATTTTAATGTTAAATGCTGCTGTGCGGTTCGTCTTGTCTTTGTCCTTCCCCCTGCCTGCATGCTGGCCTGCTAGTTCAGGCATGCAGCTTGTCCTGGAGGTGTCTGTACATTCTATTGTTAATTTTGATGTATTTTTATTGATTAATAAAGATTGATTGAACAACGAACAAGTGCATCTCACATCTCTTTTCCTTTGCGATTACTAAAATGCAGTTTCTTATATCTTATTATCTACTGCGATATTTTTGCACTGTTCTCTCATATTAAAACATTACACGAAATCCCAGTTTTGCCTTTCGGTACATTCCATCGGAACACATGTGCTAAGCTGCATTGATACGTACTCCTATTGGGAGTTTCCGTAACCTGACCCATCTGACTTTTTTCTGACACACTTATGAATTCCGAAATCGTAACGGGTTTCCGAATTCATAAGTATGTTTGAAAAAAAAGTGTGTAAGATGGGTCAGGTTACGTAACTCCCCAAAAATATTGGACGAAATTTACATTTACTACCCATCAAAAAATTGATTACCCATAATGTTCAAGCATCCCAGTCCCACAATATATTCTCATATTGACCAAATATTTGTGTGAAGAATAACATTTCCCAACATCTTGCCAATCGGAAAATATCACCCATTGTATTGTACTATGGCAGAGAAATACATGCTTAAACATGCCTTTCATCAAGAATCCAAACGGGATTTGAAATGCGTCCCTTTCGAGATGCTGAGAAAGTCCAAAGGTCAGAATTCGATACGTGATTGGATGAATGGGCAATCTCCTCTCATCAGTGTATATTTAAAATAAGTCTACAGTGATCAAAACGGGTGTATAAAGACTAATCAAATCCGTAAAGGTGAAAAAAGTTGGGTGCAATAATCAGAGTCAATTTTGTGGGAGTTGTTTGGTTTTGTATTAATTTTGTTTTGTTTGTTTGTTTTTGTTTTGTTTTTTTTGGTTTTTTTTTTTGTATTTCCATGGTATTTTATTTATTTTGTTTAGTGTTTTTATTTATTTTAAGGTGTGGTTTGAAAATCTAGTGAAACTCCTTTCTGTCAACAGACGTCTTGCCATTTAATCTGAACGTATATCATTTTAGGTTACTTACAATCAAGCGGCACCATCTGGTCAAGTGACTGTTTTGGCAGCAGGATCCTTTCCGCCACCGGATCATACATGCAAGCCCAGATCCTGTGCTGATTCCCGGAACCACCCAGGTACACGTATTTCTTTTAGTGCTGCCACACATGCCTGATTTATCGTTCATTCCATGTAGGGGCCACATCAAATCTCAACCATTGGGTTAGCGTGCCGGTTTTGCTCGCCGGGGGTTTTGCTCGGTTCTCTGTTTCTGGTTGCAAACCGATACTATTGTTTCTAAACAATGAAATCCGTTTCAACCCCCATGAACCGGCAGCCATGTATACCTCGTTTGTATCGGCGTACGCGATTGGTCAATACGCGTCACGTGACCATGTGTAAATAACAGTTTATACGTGGCTGCCGTGACGAATGCCGAAAGTTGTCAAAAATCATGCAATTACAGACTGAATTTGATATGTAATGATTTAATTTTGTAAGTAATAGTTAGTAAAAAGGTACGGTATACATGAACGGGGTTCATTCATAATATTTTGGGTATGAACGTTGTTTATGCCCTCGGGCAAGCCCTCGGGCATAAACAAGCGTTCATACCCAAAATACTATGAATGAACCGCTAAGTCATGCGGCGGTTGAGTTATGAAGCAGTCCCTTATAAATAATCAAGGTTTTTTTTAAATAAAAACACTTAGCACTTAACTGCATGGGGGCTCCTAGATTTTTTTTTTTTTTGGCAATATATTTGGTTTATATTTTATATGTTTTTTTTATATTTGTCTATCTTTTAGTTGAGCTGCATGAGCAAAAAATTACCAATCATTTGAGATAATAGCTGGGTCACTAGAAGCGCCCACCTTATGCAAATGACACAAAATGAGGAAACAAAATAATAGTGTTATTTGATTTCAGAAATGCAGACACCTACGACAGACAGACCGAACACACGACAAACAAGAGAAAACAATCTGGAAAGTATAGTGGGCTGTTAGTGCTAGAAATTTATATTAATCATAGAGGCGGTTCCACTGTAGAAACCATAGTAAATTACACGTTACAAGCAAGTAACGACGTCGTATCGTATGGGTTTGGGGTCAGAGCGGGTTCGAACCCGCGAATACCAAAGACTTAAAAATGGTACATACTGGCGCCTTGTCAGGGGCTCGGGCATTTGAAAGGATGGAGTAGACAGTCACTCTAAGTAGACAGTCACCTGTTCTGAACCCGGGAAGAAGTTCATCCAAGGGTTCAGATCTGACAAACTGCTTTGGACAGGAACCGCGGTGAGCGCTGGGAGGAGGACGGTCCAAGGAAGGAATCGACTTCACCCACTCCAGCAGGAAGGCCTGGACGACTATAAACGCCTCACCGGCAGAATTTCCAAACCATCCGAAAATGTCCAGTGACTGCCAAACCCAATTGATGAGCAACTCCTCGCAAAGGGTCGTTTCAAGAACATTGAAAAGGATCACACTCGCTCTGTCAAAAAAGCGATCACCAAAATTCGTCGAGCCCCCAGGCAGGCGGGTTCCCCACTTTCAACATCCTTCTCACTAGATGAGGTTACCTCTGCTATCAGCCAAATAAAGAGTCGAAAGGCCCAGAGGCCTGATAACACATACAGCAGAGTTCCGATGCAATGCGGCCCACGAGTTAGATGTGGCTCAGGAGTTCTACACATGTTGCACTACACCAGTCCTTACCAAGACTGGAGGAGAGCTACTATCAAGCCTCCCCCAACCCAAACAAGCGTCGACCAACCCTAAGAACTACCGCCCAATATCACTACTGTGTTCTCCTTCAAACTCCCTGAGAGGATGATAATGGCCGCTGGAGCCCGTCGTCGATCACATCTACCTGACGAAACAAGGGCAGGATTTCGCCGTGGCCGACACTATCCATCCGATTTAAAACTCACAAAGATATTGAGGAAAGCTTTGAAGCGCCGCGCGTAAGGAAGCGTCATCTGGTTGTGGACATTCCTGGGATACGCACCCGTGTGGCACCAGGGCCTGACACTCAAGCTTCTCAGGACCATCCTGGATCGTCACCTTGTACAAGTCATATGTAACATGCTTGCAAACCGTAGCTTTATTCTCAAGACCATGATGGGCAGAGTAAGTCGTGTGGCGTCCGTCTAAGGAACGGAGTACCACAACTGGCTCCTATGCTGTTCACTTGATATATCAGCGATTACCCCCTCAAAACAACCTCTAGACAATATGGCTACGCCGACGATCTGCCCTCCTCCACTCGGGCAGCAACTGACAGAAGTAGAAAGCACGCTTACTACAGACATGGCCCTACTTGCAGGCATATCTCAAGACCTGAGACTGAAGCTGAGCAAGCCAATACCACCGCTAATGCCTTCACTTCAAACACCAAAGAGGCTCATCGCAGCTTTCAAATCAACCTCAACGGACCGCCTCTGCCATACAATCCTACAACCAACCTACTTGGGAGTGAAGCTTGACTCGGCGGCAGCTTACTTACCGGCAGCCCTTCGGATCCGTATTTCGAGGAATACCCCTGTGATCGACTTGCTGATCTCATTGGGTGCCAGCCCACGACACCCCTACGCACCACTGCATTGGCTCTGGTCTACAGCACCTGCTGAATATTGCCGCCTCAGCATGGTGCAACAGCTCTCAACACAAAGAAACTGGAGCAAGTACTCAACGAGACCTTGAGAACCATCACATGCTGCCTCCGTCCTACTCCATCTGAATTCCTACCAGTGCTTTTCAGGCATTGCACCTGCATACTTCGGAGAAACCTCCACACGCATAAACAGTGAATAGGCCCTGCTGGACACAGTACCTGCTCAGTAACCTGTCAAAGAATCACAAAACAACCACCTCGGTAGACAGAGACTGCGCTCTCCGCCGACCCTTTTTGCCGAACCTGCTAACCTCTCCATTTCCCCTTTCAACATCTTATAGACATGGAATACTGCCTGGCAAGATACCCAAGACCAGACCAAATCTCTATTTTACAACTAAGACAAAGCTACCAACTGGCAAGCATATCTCCCACGCAAGGAGTAGGTCACCTTAAACCGGATTCGCACCGAGTATGTCGGTCGCTCTTTCCATAGCAATATAAACCAGTGGGGGTGCGGCATCCTGCCGATGCCAATGTGGTTCTCCATCAACCAGACGGAGGATCATTCTAAAGGTGCCCTACCTTTCAGTCCACGGTGGACACAGGATTTCCAAACCCCAACACAATCAATAGTGAGTTGGCTCCACCGTTTATAACATTTAGCTGCTGCCTCCTACGCAAGAAGAAGAAACCTCTATGTGAAAAAAGACAAAAATAGCGATTCTAGACCGTAAAAACGGAAAGATTTCGTCACACAGCAAACTCAAGTTTAGTGAAACGGCCCATACTTAAAAATGCATATACGATGCTGTATTTTGTTTTTTGTGACCATATACAGGCGCGGATCTAGGGAGGGGCGCCGAGCCTCCCGGTTCCATTCTGCAAAATCTTGCCAAAATAAGTTCGACTTTTGACAAGACCCAAGTTTAGCCTTCAACCCCCCCCCCGGTAATTTTTAAGTTTTCAAATCTGGATCCGCCCCTGTATAATTTAGAGAGTTCTGTTTCTTTTTCATATTTTTGTGACGAAACGATTTGGTGTGGCTGTTATATCTTGTCTTAAATAGCCCACCCGAAACAGATGCCTGTTTTGGTGTTACTTGTTGTTGAAAACTTGGCTTTGTATACGAATGAATCAGTCAAGCATTTCCCATAACTCTTTCTCTACAATTGCAGATTTTGGTAGTTACAGTGTTAAGCAGATGGATTGTGCACTTTGTGATAAAAGAATGAAGATTTTCCACAGATATAAGTGTGCCCATATGCTAATATTTTTACGATATGTGCCCAGGTGTACCTGTCCTAATATGCCTGGAGAGGGCGTTTTCAAAATGAACCCAAAATAGCCTAAAATGACAAAGTACACCTGAAAAGATGTCATTTTCAGATGATATTGAAGTATTTTATCAATATGCTCGATCTAGTAATGTCTCAGTTTCACTGAAGCATTATAAGGAGGGCGCTTTTCAAAATGGCCGACAAATCCCACGATTTCAAGCCAGAGAATGTGGGCGCTGTGAGTGCCAACTCTATAGCTACCACAGATGGTCCAAATGGTAATTTTACATCCAAGACCAGACTTCTTATGCCATGGATGCATCAACTCCCATCATACATGGGGGACCACTCAAACCATCCATTGACGTACCGAAAAGCCGTGTGATCCAGAAGGGGCAAAATTCTAAAGGTCGTCCCGCCAGAGGTCATTTGCTCTGAACTAGACAAAATGTTGACAAAATTGTCCAAATTTTATTAATTTTGCCAAAATTTACGTTGATATGGTCGAAATTCCCCCGAAGAAGTGGGTAAAAATACAAATTTTTGGTCCACATGTCCCCTTTTTTGACACAGAGCCACTTTTTCCCCCTGCCCCGGTCGGTACACAATGAAACCATCAATGACGTCATAACATCCAGAAAAATGCAGTAAAATGGTTGTCCTTTCATCATAGGGGATGTATTAAGGTTTCCATTCTTTAACATGTTTAAATAGGTACCCCTTATCCATCTAGGCCTACATGTCAGTGTTTAGGGGTGCAATTTCATAGTAGTCATTGACTCATTAACTGTTAAGAGGAACAAACAAGCAACCAACAAAAATGGGAAACATTGTATATGTCATTATCTCAATTGTTGCACTCGTTACAGCAATAACTAATTTACAGCAACTACGAGTGAAAACCACAAAACAATTTCGGGTGCGTTTTGATATGGGTCGGTCGCAGTTATTCCCATGACTCACGTACTACCTCGTCTCGTCGTTATTCTTAAAACAAATCAGAAAATACACCCTTACAGTGGATTTGATTCTCTCAGCTTGCACAACGGTTTGGAACAGACTTCATGTGCCAACATATATAAAAAATCAGACATTTTTCGTCCAAGATTTCCTTGGCGTGGTAAACAATGGCGACGTGCTAAAATTGGGTTTCTTGGCCGCTGCTCCTGGGTCCTTGTTGACATTATCACTGCATATGACACAGTATGGCATCGAGGCATGGCAATCAAGCTTAAATGTTCCTTACAGATCATGCATGCCTGGCACCCTACATTTGTAGCTATAAAAATCCATGTGTCCACAAGACCAGCGATTGACAACGCGTAGACAAGAAATAGTGTTCCAAGGATCTCACCATCACGTTCCAAGGATCTCAACAGAGATACAGTGTCAGTTCCACATAAAATCCAGACATCAACTGCTCCCTCTGAAAGGAAAGGAAAATCCTGCAGTGCTGCTGGGACGCTTTTTCACAGCAGGTTATCACTATGGAATGAAGGATTAGTCACCTTGGGGTTCTGGATGGTGTGGTTTAGTATGGACCCGGGCCAAATTATGTTCTCGCTAATCTTCGACTGTCGTAGTTCCAAGTTGATAATGACCTCAAGTCAACCCACTTTCCAAAGTGTGTTTTACATCAAACAATTAGGTCACCATTGTAGTTTGCAGTAGGCAGGTCCAAGGCCAATCTGTACACTAGTTGCTCCCACTGGTGGGGATTGTGTTTTACTGTTAGCCACATTGTAAATATGAAAACAATATCAAACTTGTAAAGATAAAAACACGGATGAACAATGCATATGACCAGATGACAGGCTAGTTTTGAACTGCTAAAATACAAACTTCTGAAGAGTAGAAATAAATATTAAAGATCTTTTAAGATGTATTATGAATTAAAATTAATAAATACCGGGACATGCTTTATCATTGGCTTAAGTGTTATAAAACTCATAAATGTAGGCACTATTTTTATTTGCTTTTAAAAGATATCATTGTAAGCTCAATTTTAAGGTTTTATTATGTTTGAACATCATCTTCAGTAACTACACAATTGATTAACCATATGGAATAAAATGTAAACTTGCACTTGTAAATCCATTATGCGAAAAATGATAGAGCTAACACATACTGAATTTTCGTCTGAAAATACTGCATCAAAACAAAATTTTAAAAATGCCTTGCCCAATATACCAATATTGTAAAAAGAATCACAACAAATAGTTAAAGGAAAATAGCATCATACTTTTTTATGTTAAATATGCTTTTTGTACATGAGTATAACAATACAAAGCACCACAGGGCTGCAACATTTATAGTATCACAGGGTATTACACACCTAACATGCATGCAGCCCTTTTTTTTTTGTTTTTTTAAACTTGCTTCAAAATTATCAATGTGAAAACATGCACAAAATGGCAACCTCAGTGAAATTTCTTAATGTTACCCTTGGGGACTGCACTGAGACACAGTGGCGGTGTTCTGTCTTGGTCGGTCCTTGATCGATCCTGGCATTTTCCCTGTGTATGTAATATTGTTGACCTCAGTAAACAGGCAGTTTGGACACCCAGGTCTTGTCTATTCTTGTATGGACCTATTTTGGCCCGAGGTCCCAATGACACCCTACCAATAGGTGGGTGGTCCGACATATGACGTATGCAGCAACCTATTATACTCGTGAGGTCAATGGGCACCTCTTGTATGCATCCTCCACAGTGTGGTAATTGCAGCAACTTGGTATCTGTTGTGCAAAAAGCAATTTTGAGTTTTTATAGGGCATATTTCATCTATCCCATATCTTTACGCCTTTTCTCTAGATAAATCAGGTATACACACAGGGGTGGACTTTTTTTTTTTTTCTTTTTTTTTACTTTCAAGGCAAAAGTGAAGGGGTCTGACAGCCCAACCGTTAGTACAGAGATGACGGCATTCAGCTTACGCCAAATGCCCCTCTATGCGAGGTGGTATGAAAAAATGAAGGTTGGTGATTTTCACCTGCACCTTGCGATACCGTATCCCCCATTTCACGTGTCACATTCAAGAAGGGGATATATGGCAGTGCTTCTCTGAATGGCTATAAACTCAATGAAACACAGAACTTCTACTTCTGCTGTTGGGGATATAGCCACTCTCATAAAATATGCATATTAATACTCCGTGGATAAATATTTAAAAAGTAAAATAATCGGCTGTCATTTTTAAAGTGCCCTCAACTATACTCCTGTGCTCCTCTTAATATTGTGCCTTTGTAGGCTTTTCTTAACTGATAAGGAATGTTCCATTGAATAATGATGTAATGCTTTGCATCAGTGATTCACGAGTTTTCTAAAAAACTCCTGTATCCTTGGAATCTTTGACCATAAAAAAAAAACAAAAGATACGAGGCCTTAATCAGGATGACCATGGGGGGGGTTTTTTTTTTCCTTGGTAATTACAGAAACAGGTGGTTAGTTAATTCATTTTAGTAAATGTTGTACAGAAAGGAGCAGTGCCAGGATTTTGTTAGGAAGCGATGGAATGTTAGAGGCCTGTTTACTATATCCGTCAGTAGGGTTTTTGCACAGGAGTATATCACTTTTGCTTATCTCAGAAAGGCTCAGATGATCCTGAAATATGAAATATCACCAATCAAAACAGGTTTCGGCACATCAAGTGGTAAGAGAATCGCCTTATTATTGATATTATGGGATTTGGCGGCCATTTTGAAAGCGACCTCTCCTGGCAAACCTGGGCATCCAGAGATTGGGCACATATCTGAAAATGTAGTCTTGGTCCATGCTATACCTGTGGAAAATTTGACTTTTTAAAGTGTACACAATTCATATTATATAGAGAGCTTAACAGCTTAACTATGGCCTGTGGTTGAAGGGGAACCTAATCAATGAGAGATCTGAATTGGTTTCCACTGGTCGTACCATGGCGACAAACATAAACAAGGCCAGCGTGTAAATAAGAAAGCAAGTAATCAATGCCGATCAGTTGGCTGATTGATGCTGCGAGAAACCTCGGGTTCCAACTCCTAGCTGCAATGTGTGTAAAATAATATATATTATGCTATTAATACATATGTATGAGCTCTCTAGACTGTTTTGGAAATTATTTCTATAGATAGAGACACAGAAATTAAACATGAGTTAACAGAATTGGTAAAAGCGGGATTCGAACCGGCGACCTCTGGATTGCGAGACCAGGGCTCTACCAACTGAGTATCAGACCTTACGTTGGGGTTAATCCCAAGTAGCCAACACCTTTACTTAAATCAGCAAAAACAGTATTAAATATGTACTGCCGGATCATTATTGATGCATACCCATGAAATTTCTATTTAACTCAAGAACAGAAGTGGGAAAACGGAGTTTGTACATTGAACTGGATCTATGGAGGCACGCTGATTGACAAACAATTATAAATATATAGATATATATATTATATATATTAATTTTTTTAATTTTTTTAATTTTTTTAATTTTTTTAATTTTTTTATATATATAGATATATATATAATCAAGTGACCAAAGTCGGGTGTTAGCTCGCATGCCGTAAAAAAGGCCAAAGGCCCAAAAAGTTAACGCTATGGTCGGATATAACCTTGAACAAAAAAAGAAGAGTCAGTAGAAACATCCAAGAAATGATGGCTCTTCATCAGTGCCTGGGGCCACCAAGACTCATTTCTGAAATGATACAGTTGACACAATTGATGTGATTTTTGGTACAGGAAAAATGTATAGGCGAAAGAAATTTATAACAAGGCGGGCGTAGCTAACTCTCGTAAAAGGAAATTGATGTCAATAGGACTTGAACCCACAACCTCTCTGTAAGTAATAGAGCGGCGCTAACAATTTGCCATAAAATTGATGGGTTCTATTCGAGTTATCAATTTCTTTAGGCCTTTACATTATTTCTATAACAAAAATCACATCAGATTCGTGTCAACTTATTCATTTCTGACGTATATATAATAATTGAGTGGCCGTATCACATTCGAGAAAACGACTGATGATCGTTCTGAGTGAGGGTCGGCAAATACGTGACCGCGCAGGCGGTTGGAACACTAGGAGGTAGAAACTCGAATAGAACACCATCAAGTTGTGATGCGAAAGTTGTAGCGTGCTCTAGTCACGACAAGGAGCTTGCTGGGTTCGAGTCCATTCACAGCAAGTTCCGTTTACGATAGTAGCTACGCCCGACTTGTTATCCAATTTCTTTCGCCCTTCATCTACTATCTATCTATCTATTCTCCTCGATATATATATATATATATATATAATATATGATATATATAAAATATATATATATTAGATTCAGGGTGGGCGCTAAGCGGTAAGTTAATATAGATTTTTTTTTTTTTTTTTTAAAAAAAAACTTTTCTTTTTTTCTTTTTTTGAATCATAGGTGATGAAGGGTTACCCACATTTAAAGGTATTATTTTATTAAATGCACGCCTATAAAGAAGAAACACGTAAATTGGAAGAAAAGAAAGATAAGAGAAGAAGAAAGCCTTCAATAAGAGCACGGCCTGGATCGAACCCGGGTTTTTGCGTACACATGGCAAGCGTGATAACCATCTACAACACACGAGTCCCACACGGGTGAGATACATCTTTTGAGGTGATATAGCTATACAGCTATATCGGTGGCGCCGCCGTTACAGTATATATGTTTATTAGATTCAAGGGTGGCGCTATGCGGTAAGGTAATATAGAATCATAGGTGCTGAAGGGTACGCACATTACCACATTTACAAATACTTATTTATTAAAATGGCCATCGGCCTATACAGAAGGGAACAAGTCAATTGGAAAGAAAGAAAGATCAGAGAAGCAGAAAGCCTCAAAAGAGCTCTCGCCGGGAATCGAACCCGGGTCACTTGCGTGCATGGCAAGCGTAATAACCATCATATATATACAGGGTGACCCAAATGAAAGTGATACTTTAAGTCAGCAAAACAGACTTGTCCACGGACCATCAGGTATCATCTTAGGCATGGTTGAACACAATTGCAAAAGTAATTTATTAACGGTCTTACCTTTAGTTTCTATCTTCCACATGTCCTCCCTGATTTGCGATGCACTTGGTAGCCCTGGAGTGCATGTGTTGGACAGCTCTTGATTTTACACGCGTTCTCAATTGCGGTAAATGCATCGTTTATCCGTCGTCGTATTTCTGGTAATGCGTTTGGGGACCCTCATTGTAAACTCTAGCTTTTACTTCACCCTATAGACCGTATTCAATATGACGTCAGCCACCAGACATGTTGGTGGACAAGATGCATACATTCCAGTACTAGAATACATTAAGCTGTCAATCGATCCATGTTTAGCGATTGCACAGGGATCATTGACAGGTGAATGTATTGTAGTACTGGAATGCGTATATCTTGTCCACCAACATGGCTGGCTCTTGAATACGGTCTATAGCCAAAAAAACTAGCGGAGTTAGATACGGTGACCGAGGGGGCCATTCAACCGCATGCCCTCATCCAATGATCCGTTTTGGAAAGAGTTCCTGAAAGCGGTTTCTAACCATAACAGACCTGTGTGCTGGTGCACCGTCTTGAAGAAATCAGGCAGACGAATTGCTCCATTTCTTTGCTGCTGAAAAATGTGCCGCAACTCTGGTTCCAAATGTTGATTAATGATATTGAGAAACCGGCACATTCAAATTTCCGTCAATAAAAATGGGCCCAATTAGGTTGTTGTTACCTTAACAGCTGTTAAAACTGCAACTTTCCTGCGATCATTAGGTCCGTCGTAGACAAAATCATTGGGAGAGTTCACTTGGCGCATACTCTCTCACATTTTGAGAGTTCACTGAGACAGTCATTGGAAAATTGGCATCATCAACAAAAACAAGTCCTCTTAAGAAGCTCCGTGTCTGTTGATTAGCCATTGCAAAAACGCCAGCCTACGTTGAGGATCACCTGCATCCAAATTATGGCGTCTCACAATTTGTGTGGATGCTAATTGATGTCATCACTAACGATGAGCTGAAATGACGATCTGGAGACATTTGCGGAACAGTTCGCCTTATGCTGCGCGTGGGTCTGTGGAGAGCTATCTTACAGTTTGAATGTTCGCATGTGTTCTGACGCACCTAGGCCGTCCGCTTCGTCCTTTGTTGAAATTTTCCAAAGTATTGGATGTTTCAAACCAAGAAAATCCAAGTTGATAATCACCACACGCACCCTTCGGGTGTGTTGGCTCGGGTAGACGAGGGTTAATTAGAAAAATGAACATATTTGCCATATGCTTCTGCATTTAATACCATAAAAAAGTGTATTTGTTGAAGTTATTGTCTGAGGCCTGCAACATAAATTCATAGAAATGCACCATATCTTCGATTTCTACCTAGTTATATTATCATCTGTACAGCATTAGAACATCTGTACTGCATCAACCTTTCAACTAAAAGTACAGTAGTTTTAATTAGAATAAAAATCAATACAATTTCGGGAAATTAATATTTAAGAGGTACTACCTTTAATTTGACATAAAAAATAAGTTTACATCCTGTATTATGAAGCAAAAGTTCGGTGTCCTATATTTCCTATTGTTTAAACTTCTCTAAAAATATATACCTTAGTTTCTACAGAGGGATTTAAAAATGTATCATTATAATTATTTAAAATTTATGTACAAAAATGTTAATAGGCCTACTCCTATTTCTTACCTTAGTGTTTGACTACAGAAAAAAGAGAGAAAAAATGATGAAATATTTTCTTTCAATGATATATCGACAATTTACACTGACTTATTTCTTTACAACCTTGTTGATTACAATGCAGACAAACATGGGGGCAAATGGAGCAGCAGCCACCGCAACAACCACCGGTGCCTCAGATTCATTGGTTGCCAGTTGGAAGACCCAAATAAAAACTCCAACAATATGCAATAAAGATGGATAAATTATGATGATGATTTATATGCCAAATATATTGTTTAATTCAAGTAGTTGCGAAGATACCATACAATTCCACATATGTGTAAGTAGTTACTGTTACGTGTAAGATCTATGAATGCATTATGAACACCATGTAGGAAAAGAATATTAGAACCAGGAAGGAGAGACGCCTGTAACGCCCATTCTCAAATGGCAACTTTGAGCAAGTTTCTTTCACATTTAAAACTATCAGAGAGGAAATACAACCATATCATCAAAGTACAAGCTTAAATCACCCAATAATAAAATTTTTCATGATCTGGTGACCATAAGTCCCGTTCGCGAAACTCGTCGTAATCTGCTTGCATACTAGTATGTCATGCCTGAGTGGACCATTTTATCTAAAGCACTGTGCAGCTAGTATAAAAGGTCTATTATGTAGGACATATATATGCATATAGGATTACACTAGGGGTTTTGTTGTGTGACCCAATACGTACGAAACCCATTACGTACAACTTTGTACGTAATGGGCTCAAGTTTCTTTTTGGAAATTTTTATATTCTCAGCCCAATACGCAAAATTTTAATTCCAGCCCAATAGTACGAAAAATAATTTCAGTCTGACAAATGAGGGCGCATCACAGGGAGATTTGAAAATAAAGTTCCACTCCATCTGCAAACTCTCCTCTATCGATTCAGCTTAAAACCACATGACCAATTTCGACCCAATAAAACCATGTCCTTATTTAAACTTAGTCATAAACGTTTCAAAATTGAATATGTGCTTAAGTATAGTTAAAACAAAAAAAAATGAAAATACTTAAATTGCTCAAAACATGCATTTTACGTTGCTCACATGTTAGTATAATACAAACATAAAAGGAGTGAAGTGGTCATAAATTGTTCAACAATGGAATTTGTACGTATTGGGCCCAAGTGGCAATTTCTGGTAAAAGTTCACGTTCAAGGCCCAATATACATACGAAAAAATGCTTTTGTCTGACAAATGAGGCGCACTACAAAACTTTTAAAAAGTCTCCAAAAATTGTTTTTCATTGACTCAGCCCCTTAAAAACCAATGTCGGCCCATAACCATTTCGACCAATTAAAGCTGTCTGTATTTCAACTTGATATGGGGGGGGGGGCTATTGGGGCCCTATGATACCTAAGTTAAATCAAATTTAATTAATTTGTAAATCAAAAACACATACCTCAAACAAGATTTAGACCATAAAAATGAGGGGTGATACTCCGAAAATGCGTAAAATTTGAATCTGAATGTATTGGGCAGAGGTGACCAAAAAAATTTGTCCAACATACTTAAGTATAGCTAAACCAACAATTTTTACAATTACTTAAATAGTCACAATTGATCAAAACATGCAATTTTACGTTGCCCACATCCTATTTTATATAATACAAGCATAACAATTAGGGAAATCTTACATAAATTTGCTCAAATATGGAATTTGTACGTATTGGGTTCAAGCGTCAATTTTTGGCAAAGTTCAGGGTTCCCCGGCCCAATACGTACGAAAAAATAGTTTCCTTTATCTGAAATTGCCCAATGATAAGCTCGATAAGTTTTATCACGTAGTTTTAGAATTAGCATGGGTGTTTTACTAAAATAAATGTCATTTCTATTTTACCCGTAAATTTGTGAAAGTAAATGTTATTTCAATTTTACCCCGTAACTTCAAGTTCAAGTTCAAGTTCACGTTCATTTATTTAAGCATAACATTATATAACAAAAAAAGTATGTAAATGTAATAATAAATAGTACAAAAGAAGTACAATGAAAACTGATTTTTAGGATGAAAAGATGCGCGATTGAATGCTAGGACCAGTAATGAGACAAAACCCGTGGGGCTTATAGTTACTGCTGGCCCTATGAAAAACAAGTAAGTAATATATTACACGAAATAGTTACAAATTAAAACACAAGTTTGATATAAAAAATTTAAGTAATTAATTATGTGTGGGATGTGGTACAAAAAAGAATAATAATAATAAAAACAGGAATCAGGATACGGGAAAAGGAAGACAGGAAAGACTGAAACATGTCTTGCTGTGGTAGGTTACACTGTAGTATAAGGGGGGGGATAGAGATAGAAATGAGGTAGAGAAAAAGGAAGAGGGGCAAAAGAATGGGATAAAATTGAAATTGTACTGGTGATTTAAAATGTTTTTTTAGTGAGATTTAAACGTATTTGTGTTGCAATTGGTGTGATAGATTCTGGAAGACCATTCCAGAGTTTGCACCGTGGTATGAATAAAGTGTTTTTCCGACGAAGATTTAGGGAGGGGAAGATGAATTTGTCGATTGTCTAGTGTTGTTTGTAGCGGTGGTTTGTCTATTTGTGGTAAGTAATTGTTGAAGTTCGGTGGTAGGTGGTTGTTGGGATAGTCAAAAAATGAAGAGCTGGTTGAAGTCGGTTGAGGTCTTCGGAATTTAAGTGTTTTAGCGAGTTGAAATAATTGGCGAGGTGTGAGTTCTGGAGGGTGAGTTTGTGATAGTGCGATGGCCCCCCCATTTCTGTGTATGTTGAGTTGACGAGTCGTGAAGGTAGTTGGAAGAGGCCCCAGATAATGTTGCATTAGGCTAAGGTGAGGACTAATGTGTTATATAGTGATTTTAAGTTGTAGTCTGGAAGGGATGTTTACTCTGTAGGATTGGACCTATTGCGTGAGCGAAGGCTTTGGTAGTGATGGAGTTAATTGGTTTTGCTCATTCCATGTTCGTTGTCGTCGATTGTGTGACCAAGGAATTTAGTTGATGTACGGGGAGATTGTCTGGTTATCAATGGTTAGTGTTTCAATGTGATTTGTGTTATGCGTAGAGAAAAGCATGTAGTTAGTTTTGGCAAATAAGAGAAAGAAAGTTGGTTAGCCCGAAACAGTCTGTGATTTTGTGAGTTCGTGATTTCATGTTATTAAAAAGTGCACTAAGATTAGGGTCTGAGAGAAAAATGTTTGGGTCATTCAGCAAATTAAATTAGTTTAGTGTGCTGGAAGTGTTTGAGATGTCGGTCATGTAAATGATGTGAAAAAGTAAGGTTCCAAGGATTGAGCATTGCGGGACGCCAACTGTGATAGACTGATTGTTGAGCGGTTCGTTAGGTAACTCCTGAACCCCTCAAGGCACACCACGGGACACCGTTAATGATAAAGCTGTGAAGAGAACGATGTGTGGGTCAATGGTGTCGAAAGCCTTGAGAGATCCAGGAATACCCCCATGGTGTGGAGTTTCTTTTTAGGGCAAGGTTAAGGTTGGTTGTTAGTTCAAGGAGTGAATGTAGGTCGAGCGTTTGGGCCTTAAACCGTATTGTTCATCGACAAGAATGTGCTAATTGAGAAATGTAGACAGACGTTGTGTACATGATTTTGTCAAGTAGTTTTGAAAGATGAAGAACAGAAATGGGCTTGTAATTAACAATGTCATGTGCATCTTTGCTTTTGTAAAGAGGAATGACTTTGGCTGGATTTGAGGTGATCTGGGAAAATTACTGTGGAGAAGGATTGGTTAACTATGTGCCCCAAAGAGGACGAGATGATGTTATCATATGATTTGTTAGCAAGCCCAGGGTCTCCTGTCGGTACCTGCACTTTTCCCAGGTTTTAGGGAGGTGGCGACGGAAGTTTGGCATTTTAATCTACAGGAACTGGGTTGAGAAAAATTGAGGTGGGTGTGGTTTTTGGAAGTGTGTTTAATAAATGGGTTGTTGGAAGGTGGAATTTTGTTAGCCAACTTTTGGCCCAGCCTAGTAAAGAGATCGTGAATGCGTTAGCTATACAAGGCGGGTCAGTTATGTGTGTACTTTTTATGAGTGGGAAAAGTCGGGGAGTTGTTTAAGGACAGATACTTTTCCTGCCAGAATGTTGTGAGGAATGTCCAGGTTTGGGTTAGGATCATTTTTTTGAATTTTATTAATTTGTTCCGGTGTTGTGTTTTTCTGGCGATTCGAATGGTGTGAGTTAGTTTGTTTTTATATTGTGGTATTTCAGTTGGTTGGCTGGTGTGTTTTCTTCAGATATGTTTTATAGAGCTTGTGCTTATGTTGATTGACTTGAAATGGCTTGTGTCATCCAGGGTTTGCTTGCGATAAGGTTTTTTAGGGTATCTTTGTAATGGGAATGAAGCGTTGTAATGTTTGTATAGGTTATTATTGAAGTTGTTGTATTTTGCAGTGTTAGGGTCATTGTCTGTGAGTATATTTCCCCATGATTCAGTGTTGTGTTTGCGGTTAAAGGTGCGGATGTTTTGTGATCCTCTGTAGTACCGTTTGGTAAATTGTTGTTTTTGTGGCGTACTTGTGCTCTTGAGGGATGTAATGAGGAAGATTTGGAAGTGTCTTAGTGTCAGTGACAAATATCCCTGGCGTGGAGCTGTGTCAGTGGAGGTTGGTGATTAATGTTTGTTCAATGAGTGTAGCTGTTTTTTATGCGTAATTCGTGTGGGTCTATTAATTTGGGAATAAAAGAGTTGCACGCGGATGTGTTAATAACGTCATTATGTGTGGATGAGTGGAATAATTGAGTAGATTGATATTAAAGTCACCGGCTATATAGACATCAATGTTGGTCGTATTTAGTTAGTGAGAAAGCTGCTCGAAGCTTGTTGTTAAAATTTTGGATTGTGGTTCATGCAGTCTATAAATAAACTCCGACAGTTACGTGTTTGGGGTCTATTGTTGGTGGTAATAGTGAGATCGATGAAAATGTGAGTCAATCTGTCTGCTGTGGGCAATGATCTTATATGAGAGGTTGATTTTTTTAAAGACCACACTCACCTTCCCTGCCAGTGAGCGGTCCTGGATTGTACGTTAGCCATGAAGGGAGGGGTGGTGACTTGGTGTCAGTGAGCATGTTTTGAACAAAGCTAAAACGGAGAATGAGTGGTTGAGGTGATTCAAGTAGTTAGTGAGTTAATTCATATGATTTGGTGATGTGATACTGCGACAGTTGAAATGGAATATGGAAAATGAGTCTTTGCATGATGGTTTATTAGTTGTTTAAACTATCTTCTGTGTGATAGTGAGAGTCAGAACAAGAACTCTTTGTGGGGGCTGTGGTGGAAGGATGGGTGGTCACAATTTGAGATGATATGGCATCGTGAGTAAGGGTGGATGCAGGAGGGAGTTAGTTTGATGAGTTAATTTGGTGTCGGTGAAATATTCAATGAGTTGATGCGCGAAAGTCTTCATCATGAATGTGGTGGTTAATGGTAGTTCGTCTATTGCAGGACACGGCATATGAAAATAATAGTTCAATGTAAAGTTAAAAGCGAGCAGGGGTCTGGAGAGAGACAAGTTTTGAATGAAAGAGTAAGCTGAAAAGGGGAAGGAGAAAAAGACAGATAAGAGGGAAGAGGAAAACGGGTAGATAACAGTGAATTAATAACCAACCAACACAAACCTAGGCTACAAAACACACAAACAAGGAATACGGGTGGGGTGGGGGAGACAAAAAAAAAACTGGATGGTTACGAATTCAAAATTGAGTTGAAACAATGAGCAAATTAAATAAAATTGAGAACAAACCGCCATTACTGTATGTAGTGAAAAACTGATGAAAGATAAGGGTCAAACGCAAATTGGGATACGACTAATAAGTACATCGTAAACAGTAACAGACAATGGATAGGTTAAGGTAGAATCATAACAGGACATGGATATAAACAAGTATTGTTGTAGGTGTGTGAGCATGATTGTGGGTTTTGGTGTTATGTGAGGAGGAGTATGAATGGTGATGGATTGTTGTAAATCTATAAAGTATTGTAATAATAATATAATACTCAAGAAACTGATACAGACAGTATATTAACATGCAAGATTGCAAGGAGAAGAAAACAAAAATAAGCATTATATCTAACAAGACAAAAGTGTGATGTGAAAAAACCTTTCAATGTGCAATGATAAGCCATAGCCTAATAAACTTTGTGAGATATGGCATACAAATTGCATATATATGCTAAAGCATAATAATATACAATAATAACAATTTATCAAGTTGTTACATGGTAATATATACGTTTCAAATGGCACCGCATGTTGAATATAAAGTGGACACAATTGCAAGCAGATACTAGAGGTTAATGAGCACATGATATAATTCTGAGTTTACAGTACCAATTACAATATTGAAAGAAGTAAAATATACCAGTTGTACAATATAGGACATGATAATAAAGGCATAGTTCACAGAGTTCAAATTAAATTTACAGTCTGATAATATTTGTTGGACAGATTCGAACACTGCGAGCGTGGACTGCGTGATCCAGGGGCACCATCGCACCTCGTTCACGGACGCGCAATGGGTCGAAAGAATGGCCGAAACGTCGCGTAGCTGGTTACGACCCACATGAGGTTGTGCGTATCTCCTTGTCAAGTAATTATTATTCCCCAGGTAATATACCAGTTGATAAGTATTCTGAAGTGTGTGAAGGCGACAGCTCGTGAGGCGAGCGTTTGGTGTGCTCGCGAGCGCGAGTGTGTGTTGTGTGGTTATGTATGTGTGGAGGGCTTGTGTGTGAATCCAATAAAAGATCGCAATTTTAAAAAAAAAAATTAATATACCCAGGGAACCTTCTGGTTACAGGAAGTTTAGCACCGTAAGATTGAAGAATGCAACTGATGGACATTAGGTATGAAAGTCAGTCAGGCTTAATATCGTGCGATGAGAACTAAAGTGATGGTATGAAAAAAAAGCCGGCAGAGGAATAGTTATCTACCATTAATACATTTTGTATGAACCTTAAGAATATGACATACAAAACATGCCTGCACAAAATACAAAAATTACACACAATATCAAAGATCAAAGAGCATGGTTATATACCTTTGCACTGGCTCCTTTGTGTGAAAAAAGTGATGGTACTCGGTGTTTGCATAAGTCATAGGAGCATGATAATTCAAAATATAAGTTTTAATATATAGCGGTAAGTATTCTGAAATGTGTGATAACTGTTAAGTATTCTGAAATGGGTGTGATAGCGTATTTGTGTAGTAGAGGCGTGAGGGTTATGGATGTGTATGTGTGTGTTGGTGGGGAAGTGTGGGGGGAGTGTGGATACATATTTGGTAATTTCTTTGAACCACGGAGAGAACTTAATTAAGTATAGGTCAAAACTGAAAACAGTATTCAACCAGTGGAATTAAATTCAAAAGCATATGATACTGATAATTAATAATAATGGACAAACTGATTACATCATACATGTGATACATAAGAGAAAAATATACAGATCATGTTGATCGCAGGACAAACAAGTGCAATGACAGAAAGCTTTGCTATCTTACGGAGGATAGTATATCACGCACAGATACACATAGTTACCAACAATTAATTCAGATACAACATTAGCTTATATCTTTAGCATAAATATAGCATTAATACACCATGTAAACATTTTGTTAGCATAGTATGTTGATAATTATACATATGAAATAACAATTTAAAACAACAAGTCATTTCTTATTTTACGTGTAAGTTTGTGAAGTAACATGTTAATTTTTAAAATGACATAACATTTCAGAAAGGAACATGTAAGAAATCAGGATACACAACATAAAACACACCAATCGAAGTCTTCCTTTATTTGAAATTGACCAATGATAGTTCGATAAATTTTATTACGTAACTTCCTAATTAACGTGTTGTTTTAATAAGGTACCACGTCATTTCTAATTTTACACGTAACTTTTATGGTTATGGGGCCGAATTGGTTTTAGGGGACTTTTTCAAAGTTCTGTAAGTGCGCCCTCATTTTTCAGACAAAATTATGTTCGTACGTATTGGGCCGGGTAACCTGAAATTTTGCCAAAAATTGACACTTGGGCCCAATACGTACAAATTCCATGTTGAGCAATTTATGACCATTTCACTCATTTATGTTTGTATTATTATACAATATGATGTGGGCAACGTAAACGTGCATTTTTTGAGCAATTTTGACAATTTATTATATAATTTTTAAATTTTGGGTTTTAGCCTATACTTAAGATTGTGGACTATTTTGGCCACCTCTGCCCAATATGTACAAATTCAATTTTGAAGCATTTAAGGACTATCTATATTGGGCCGGAGAACCTGAAATTTTGCAAAACAATTGACACTTGGGCCCAATACGTACAAATTCCCTTTTGAAGCATTTACTAACTATCTAACTCATTTTTATGGTCTAAATCGTCTTTGAGGTATGTATTTTTGATTTACAAAGAAGATTTGATTTAATTTTTTTTTTTTTTTTTTTTTTTTTTTTTTTTTTTTTTTTTTTTTTTTTTTTTTTTTTTTTTTTTTTTTTTATGTATATATATATATATATATATATATATATTAGTACTTATTGGGCCGGGGAACCTGAAATTTTGCCAAAAATTGACACTTGGGCCCAATACGTACAAATTCCATTTGAAGCATTTTATGACTATCTAACTCATTTTTTATGGTCTAAATCTTGTTTGAGGTATGTGTTTTTCATTTGCAAAGATTTGATAGGTCCAACTAGCCACCCCCATATCAATTTGAAACAGGACAAGATTTAATGGGCCGAAATTTATGGGGAGGGCCGAATTGCGTTTAGGCTGAGTCAATGGAAAAAACAAAACCATTTGGGACTTTTTTTTAAAGTTCTGTAATTGCGCCCTCATTTTTCAGCCAAAAATATTTTTCGTACGTATTGGGCCGGGGATGGAACCTGAAATTTGCCAGGAAAATTGACACCTTGGGCCCAATACGTACAAATCCATTTTTGAGCAATTTATGACCCTTTCACTCGTTTATGTTTGTATTATTAACAAACGTAAAAAAGGCATGTTGACATATGAAAATTGTACAGTAATTGACAATTTTGGCCCCTCGCACGATCGTTACAAAATTCAAGTTTGAAGCATTTAGGGCCTGGGTTTTTAAATTAGACAATGTTTTATTGGGTCCGAATGGGTTATGTGGTCTCGAAACGTGGTCCAATAGAGGCGAGTTTGACAGGGGAGGGAGAACTTTATTTTCAAGATTGTGACGCGCCCTCATGTCAGATGAAAATTATTTTTGTACGGATGGGCATGATGAAAAAAATAAAATGCTGCCAAAAATAAGAGACTTGGCCCATACGTACAAATTTGTAACGTAATGGGTTTTCGTTACGTATTGGGTCACAACATAGGGTACGTATGAGTTTCGCGAACGGGCCCCTGATTTTTTTAGTTAAGAATCACCAAACTCGCAGAGCAGTCAACCGCCCAGCACAAGAGTGCTCGATAGATGAGGTGAGGTGACATCAAATGTTGACAAACACAAGTTAGCACCGGTCTACTGGGACAGTTAGAGGTGCGAAGAGAATTATAGCGCCATACAGTTCAGCATTTAATAGCCTTATCCGATCTTGATTGAGCACGAATTTTAAAAAAAGCACACGCCCTGCAGGTGCTCACGCATATGCCGGGCAATGCTTTGGTCGTTTTCCACCCTATATCAGGTATTTTCGTACTTTCCTCAATATGACATCATAATGGGGATTGTTGCGTACTTATTTTGGTACAATGGAACGCTATGCTTGCGTACCACATTACAGGAATTGCATGTTCAATAACAAAAATCACAGGGTGGTTAAAGTTCATAACGAAAATCACAGGGGGGTGGTTACCCCCCCCCCTTCGGGAGTTTTGTTACAAAAAGTGTCTCAGGTAGACGGGGGTTTAAGTAAAAGAAAAGTTGTTCATCTAGTTTAATGTGTCAAAATAAGGAATAGTTTGGAACATCTGCAATGCATAGTTATCATGTTATGCGACAAAATAGGTCATAGGGCAACATAATCCAATTCGTGTTGATAGGAGTCCGCTTTCCTCGGGCAGTAATTTGCAAGAATTTCAAATATAATCAGACTAACTTTTAATGTGACCCCTGTACAAATTAAGATTGGCCTTTTTTACCATTTTAGTCATTTTTACCCTATAACTCCAAACCCAATGGCCGTAGGTGGTACAAACTATACCTTTTTTGGAATCCTTATGACTAAATGGACAATATAGCATACATTTAAACTTGATTCGAGCATTTTAAAAGTATGACCCCTGTGTAACCTTAAATTGTCCCCTATTGAAAAAGTGATAGCACAATTTGAGAGTACTACCTACCTAGCATTGATATAGAGGGTCCATACTAACTACCAAACGTGTCAAACCTTTTCTGTAGTGGGGGTAAAGGAACTCCTTAAATAAGGCCCCCTATGATATTCTGCTCCTGCACTATGTCCAAATGCCACTTATTTTGAGGAAAACATACCAGTCTACCATGTGAATAATGAAATTCCATCATTTATAGACATTTTCAGACATTATAAAGCAGTTTTTTCAGATGCCATGCAAGAAAGTAGTCCACCCAAGATTTGTTATCCTTATGGCAGCCAGGTTAGTGGTGTATAGCCACTGTGAAGAATCTAGACATTGACCTCTTTGCATCATATTTATTTAAAAATATCTTTAAAAATCCATTGTGATGACAGGTTGGCTACTTGCTTTGGACACTCCAAATGCCTGTTGTAGCAGGGAACTGTAGTGAAAGAATGTGCGCTTCCGGATAAAATTGTGAATTTTTATACACAAGTACTTTAGGCAAAAAAAAAAAAAAAAAAAAAAAAAAAAAAAAAAAAAAAAAAAAAAAAAAAAAAAAAAAAAAAAAAAGCTCCAATCAGGTTGAAAAACACATGACACATGATTGTAAAAGGTATAGTTTACCCTATCAATGGCTTACAGTTTCGGAGTTATGGAGTAAAAACTGTAAAAATGGTGAAAGAAGTCAATTTTGGTGTGTACATGGGTCGAAAGTTAAAAGTTTCTTTAATTCAGGTAATATGTGGTGCAAATTGAAAATAAGGAATAGTTGACCTTATCTGTTTGCTTAGTTTACACGTTATCCAACAATATAGGTCACATATCAATAGAATCCAATAGCTGCCAATATCTGTTGACTTAATTCGCCATATTGGTTAAAAGCCAAACACGTAAGATAGTCAAAACTATTCCTATATTTCGTTCTCTAAGCTGAACCAACAATTTGAACCACTCAACTACGTTTTACAAAACAAATGGAACAACTTTTAATTTTTTACCCCTGTACAAACCAAAATTGACTTTTCCACCAATTTTACAGTTTTTAAACCATAATTCCAAAACTATAAGCCATAGGTAGTATAAACTATACCTTTTTTGGAATCCTTGTTATCAGACAAATATCATGGTGTGCTTTTCAACACAATCGTAACATTTTACAACTTTTACCCCTGTGTAACCTTGAAATCCAAGCTTAGGGGCATGAAACGGATGTGGCAGGTGCTTCCATAATTTTTTTAATATCAATGCATAAAGTACTTGTGTACCAAAATTTTATCCAGATTTGCGCACTCACATGAGACCAGTGCACTACAGTCCCCCACTATTGTACTGTAGATAGGTGCTGGCTATCCACGAATGTCTGTGTAAATGTCAAAGGGAATAAAACACATCTTTTTTGTACTGTATAAATAAATATGCATTAAATGTAAATAAAATATGGATACATTTTTAAAGGAAAGAGTTCGAACTGTCCTTTCTTCATTTAACTACATAGACCCGCTAAGATATCCTGATGAAGGGAGCCCTTTTTGCCAAGAAATCTGAACATGCACGCACAAAGCTTAATCTTAATCTACATACCGGGGACAATGTACTGTATTTCGTTGGAAACATGTCCTTTGCAGCCCATGTGTGGTAACCAGGATGAATGTTTGTTGAGCATTGCCTGGACCCAAAACCTCCTATTTTGGTTCAAAATGGTAAAACTAATTATTGCTAAAGAAAAGTGGACAATTTGGATGGTTCACATTTGGTTTTTGGGTGGTTCCCGGTTTTTTTTTTGGCTCCTTTGTGTTTCAATGTTTTTTAGCATAGACATTTGCTATAAAGGGAGATATCGAAATCGGGAAAATTTTCGACAGTCGAATTTTCAAAATGGGTCTCATTAGACGCAGTAGGTCCTGATCGGTGTAGAAAACCAACCTAGAGTTCGATAGCTCCCTTAATAACGAATTTGGAATTTCATTTAGACATTCGGGACTTGGAAAATTTTTCGAGAGTCGAATTTTCAAAATGGTCTCAGTAGACTCAGTAGGTATTTATCGGTTTAGTAAATCAACTTTACCGTGCTTGTGATTCTAAATGAATGAAATGGCTAGAGGTCAGACGGATAGAACCGGTCTTGGGTACAAAAAGAACCAAAAGCTGATCAAAGACATGAGTCATCAAGAACAAAGGAAATGCCTCACAGGAATAATAAAAGATGTAGATGAGGAACACATGTGGTCTACCTTTACGGATGGCGAAACAAGGGCAGTGTTGAACTGGGAGGGTCTGTCATGCAGTCGACACCTCCGAAGAAACTTTTATATGTTCGGACGCCAGAACTGCTGTCTTTCCACATCAACGCAATCATGATCAACTTCATCCCCTGCCAATCTGAGATGTGGAGCAAGACCAATTAGGAATTGCAATTATGTCATCGTCATTGTATACTGTTCCACAGCCGCATAGGGTTGTAGCTACTCAGTACAAAGCGGAGATACAAATGGGCGCCATGGCCAAACACTGAAAGCAATCTCTACAGGCTTGGCACCGTACGTCGTAGATAGAGGCAAATCAGAAAAATAACACTAATTCGCCATCTTGAAATAGCCTTCGCAAAGCTGATGGTACAACCTATCGACAATCAGTCTTACCAAGGCCTAAAGACAGAGCCAACACACATTCTGAAGAAGGCCAATGAGGGATTATTCCTGGATGAGGAACACAAACAAAAAGTTGTTCACTTCCGAAATCACTGAAAAACAGCTAAGAGGACAGATATCACCATCTTTTATACCAAAACAAAGAAAGTTATCATCATAGAGCTGAGGTCCCTATGGAAGAGAACCTATCCAACGGATATGTAAGAAATAAGTGCAAATGCCGACTAGTGGCTGATTGTGAAAGCCAGAGGATTGTCTACATACTACTTCCAATAGAAGTAGGAAGCAGAGGTTTCTGCAAAAACATCCGTGCAAAAAATGCCTAGATCCTTGGGCATTCCTAAAGGAAGAGAAAGGCTTAACCGCTACAGTAGCCAAAATTGCATCAGAGGGAGCGATAGTCATCTTGGTTACAGCAGAAGCTCAAAGGCAATCAGGCAGATGGAGTACGGCAACGCCAGGCAATATGCCCTGAGGGAAGTGGAATGGGGGAGCACTCAACAAAACCAGGTTTAACCCGCCAAAGTCTGGTCCATAGCCCAGAGACCTCAGAAACAACCTAGATTATACTCTAGACAAAGAGATACTACATAAGGTGAATTTTTTTTTTTTCCCTATTAAGTCACCTTCACAGAGGGAGATATATCAGGAGTGCTATCTTAAGACGGATAAAAATCGGCTCCGAAGGTGCACGGCCGCGATGGTGTTCTACCAATGAAACTCTTCTCATACATAATACAGAACTTAAAGAAAACATCTTTTGAAATTATAGTGCCGCACCTCAAGAGGTTTTTTTCAAAAGTGATATTTTTGCATGGTTGTAAAGCTTATATACATAGCCTCACATGAAACGATTATGACCAAATCACCACCCTTATGGGTAAACGAACGATTTGTATAATAAAATGACTCCGGCGACATTAGCAGCAGACGACGGAAATGGCGCTAATAAAAAGAAAACACAGGCGGGGTTGAATTCCTCCGCATGACCATGTTTGACCCGTCTGTGACATGTTGTGTTTTAATAGCAATCCCAATAGGAGCTAGATATGCCATGTACTAGACACATTTGTCGAATACAGTTACGACAAAATTAAAAAGCTACAAATTACATGGACATATGTAGTCTTATTAATGGCCTTATCTGTTTTGGGGTATTCTTTCCACTGGCCTAGACATACTTGAAAGCAAAACATGAAGGCTCGCTTTATATCCGAATATCACCTACGCAAATGAGCTTACCAACCAGCACGTTTGCACTTACAAGTTCCTGCTAAACAATACATCCATAAAATACACAATCACATTAGATATTTATGCCTAAGCACGCATTGATGATTATACAAATCAGCGAATGCATATGATGTAATGACATACATTTAGTTCTAAAGGTACAGTACACATTCATAAATCAAAAAGTGTAAAATTTATACTTGTTTTTGTTCTGTTTTTGAAATTAAAAAATACAAATCTAAAATGTTATCTTGGCGGTAGGGTTGTTTACATGTTGAGGTTGGCTAATTATGCTCAAACACAGTCTAAACACGTTTGGGAGAATTCAGTACTGGCTTCAAATAAGTTCCACTTAGTGGCACATGAATTCATTTCACATACCAATACTTAGTGTTAACAGAGGTAATTGAATGATATTACTTGGATCCGAATGAATTTTAACCCAAACAATCTCTGCATCAGCATATGCTTAAAAAAGGGTTTTTAGTTCCATTGAAAAATAACCATATGCCAACATCGTGGTCTTGCTTGTAGCAGCAAAATGGCGATAAAAGTGTAAAAGAAAACAAACATCATCTGTGGTGAATTCTGAAGCTTGCCAGGTTTTATGCAATCCAACCCAAGTTTCTTATACAGTTAAAGCCACAATCAGTCATTTTTTCCAAATTAAAAACGCCCATTTTGTCTCTAAACTACTAGTATTAGGTCATATCAACACCTTATATCACTGTTCTTTGGGAAAACCAGACACTTAAGCATTTAAAGCGGGCCTGAAGATGGCATTTACGACTGCATCTGGACCTAAAAGATTCGGATTCCGACTAAGCATAAAAACATCATCTCTTGACAAATACGCTCATATAGGGGTCGTTACTACAACAATTTCCAATACAACAGTGCAAAAAAATGCACTTTGATGAAAATAGGGGGCGCGATTTGTTTACATTTTGAAAAAAATCGCTGATAGTGGGCTTTAAGGCAACACTATAATAATAATAATAATAATAATAACAGCACCGTTAATAACGTTAAAACCATTTTTATTCATTAGGTTATAATGAGTTCTGCATTAATTTGTATAAATCAATATTCATATCCTTTTGTTATTCTAGTGGATTACCCTTAATTTGCATAAATTAATATCCATATCCTTTGTTATCCAAAACGAAATAAACCTGCAATATAAAGGGATGTGTTCGGGGGAAATAAGGCGGGAAAATACATGTGCATCAGGCAATGCGGCGGGCTGTCTACCGCAAATCCTGTTACAGACAGGATATTCATTCATTTTGTTTTTTGTCTTTATCATTCATTCATTCATTTTGTTTTTTGTCTTTATAACGCGCAATATTACCATACAACTATACATTTAAGGGCGGTGTTAGGGCTAAACAGAAAAAATAGCCTTAACGCCACTTTATATACATCACATCACATCGGTGTAATTCGCATTAAAGGCCGACTCAAAGATTTCCTGAGGAGGGCGCCCTCAATTTCCAAAAAATCGTGTTTTTTGGATGTGCATAATGCTTGTCCATATAATAATCACTGTGTGAAATTGCTAAGCTTAAATCGAATTCCTTCATATAGAAAATCACAACTTTGTTATAAAATTCCGGATCCGGAATTTTTGTTATACATAGTATCCTATAGGACGTAATACTACACATAAATGTTTACTGCATCAAAACGAAAAATCAGATTAATCTCAAATTTCGGAATTGTGCATTTTAGGTTACTATCGTTAGTTTTAGTTGACTATTTTTCATTATTACACAAAAAAAAAATATTGCGAAATCTCTGAGTCAGACTTTAAGGTACATAATATAGGGTGATCAAAATTCTAGTCATCAGCTGCAGCACTATCATCATTATGGAGAGTCTTGGTCGCAGTTTTCTTTCTTCTAAATATAGTTATTGCTATTTGATAGATGATTTAGAATGCAAGGGCATTATTAGCAAAATTATGTATGCCTAAAAATATGTTTACAAAAAATATGTACCAAATCCTGCCAACAAGTGTTTATATTCCATGTTTCCAATACATCCAATGCTCCCATCTAAAATCGTGAATTATACACAGCTGCTTCAATATTACCCTCCACTTTTTTATATGAACATGTACTTCATCAACGATGAATCTAATGGTACGCCAGATAATCTTCAGTAAAAAGAAGGTAATCAATTTTACTTTAGATATTTTTCTTTTCAATTAATCACTTGACATTTTTAAAATGTCGACATTTCTCTTCACATTCTGTGATGTTTCTACTGAATGGGCGTTGAATATCCTTATTAGGCTAACTGATTATTAACACATAATTTACTCGAACCTGTTTTAATATCTAGTTTTCCGTTATCCCTATCATGTAATTTTTGTAAATAATAAATAAATTCTGTATGGACAATGCATAGAGTTTGAATGGGGTTTATAGGCTTTATCCCGTATAGAGGCGTGATTGATTTCTATTCATACAAGAATCCAGGATCCCGTACCATTCCAGCATCCCTAGTACGTCTATTTTTTCTGCGCTCGTGACTCCTAATAGGTGCATCTCAATTTTGTTAGGAATATGGTTATTGAAGTGTACATGTACAGAACCGATAGGATATTATTACACGGAATTTTAAGGCGTGTTAAATGTTTCGGGATAAATTCTGGTATACAATGGGCTGTATAACTAGCCGGGGTGTTTAAGTTACTAAAAAGAGTAGTAAAGGGAACACATCCATAATAAATAATAACAATAATAATAAGTGTCGTTATAAAGCGCTCCAACCAAGTATCTAGCGCTGTGCATAATCACTCAAACCCAAAACCAAAAATACGTTTCTTAATCTATACATTAAATGAAATACAATAGAAACTAAATATTAACCTATAAATGATTTTAACCTTTCAAAAAAGAAAGAAAGAGGTTCAGCTAGAACCAATTTTCCACCGAAACCTACTCCACTGACACTCTGATAAAAAAAAAAACGAGTTTTTTAAAAAAATTAATAATAATAAAAAAATTAAAAAAATTAAAAAAATTAAAAAAATTAAAAAAATTAAAAAAATTAATACTACACTAAAATGCAAAACAATTACACGTTTCATGCAAATATTGTTCTCAACGTAGAAAACATTTAGTCGTCAAAAACCGCATAATCAATTTCCCAGGCAAACGTACCTACAAAACGAAATTGGGCACATAATATTAAGCGGTCTAGCTCTCTCCTAAGCTCTAAAAATCATGTCGGTCCGTCGCGAAGAAATTTGACAAAAATTGTGTTCAAAACCGCCTACTCAACTTTTCAAAACAAACAAACAAACATGACCTTCTGAACTAACCAAATAACCTTAACCATCCCTTAAAAACAAAAATCACACCATGGGACTCTTTCTGGACGTCTCCAATGCAATGATATATAGACCATAACATTCTTCTCACAAGCTCCACCACTATGGAGTCTGTGGTATTGCCTTGGAGCGGTTAAGAAGTATAGGATAAGGCATAAGTGGAGTGCAGTCGGTGGATAAAATTGCATTGCTTGGACGCATTAATACATTAAACAGACGAAATTAACAGTGGCCCCGCTTATTAATGGCCAAGATGCAATTATGTCCCTGAATGCACTCCACTCATGCTTATCTGTCATCAACCACATGAGCATTATTTTATTTACACCATCAAATAAATAATACAATATTTACCAACTCTTTGCTGATATATTGGATGACTTTAAAAAATGAAAACTAGGAAATATTGTAGTCTACGAATTTTCCAAAACACTGGGTTGAACTACACTGACCTCTACACATGGGAGAGCGGGTCAGAGTCGCCGAGTGAAACCTTCAGGAAGTTGGTTTTGACCTCTACAATTATGGCGGTTAAACAATGCATACACCTTGTCAAAACAATAGAAATATGTGTGGAACGTGTGCAGCAGCAGGTGGATGCATTGTTTCCGCCATATTGTGAAGGTCAAAAACCAATTCCTGTTGTTTCACTCGGCGACCATTCAACTTGCGGCAGCCCGCTATCATGTGTAGAGGTCAGTGGTGGACTAACATAACAGCGAGTAAGAGAGAAAAAAGAATAAAACTGGTCTCAACCTATTCAATCTAATAGCCTTTTAAATCCATTGATTAGATCAAAGACTTTCGCTTCTTCTATGAACATACAGTACACAGTATTAAATACAGAACTATTCCCCAATGACTCAGTTGTCAACTGGCATTAACACAAGCATTGCACGTTGGTCGTGACCAGTACGCGAACGGACTCTTTTGCATCACTTACAGACACTGACCCCCAAAATTTTGCAAAGCATTTTTGCTCTTTTGACACGTCGACACAAACAGTATGGTGAGTTGTATTCAAAATGCATTTATCTAATCATTCGCCATATCGTATTTCACGGGAACTAACCGGGTATGTTTAATTAGGCTAAATAACAAGATCCTTTATGACCTGCAAAACATTAAAATCAAGGCTAATTTTGCTGTTTCTTCGTTAAAAAAAGCACTGTTTTCTCAATATTTCGCCAATGAATAAAATAATAATTATCGATCAGAACAAAAGTGGAGGTCTTACAGCCAGAGAAATTTTAGTGGAATATTAAGAATGTTTGAGTATAGCAGTGTGTCAGTTACTTACTGTTCTGAAACTTTCCTGACTGGCAAGTTGAGTCCGGATGAACAGATTACTTCAAGGTGAATCTAGCGGGGCCTTGAAGTTACCCAAACAATTAGCTGGTGAATGAAGAAGTATCCTGGGTCATCGGATTTCAAAATCGAGCCATCTCCTTCTTTCTCATCTTCTCTGCATAAAGCATCAAGCTTGGGAGACAAGTTGTGAAAAAAGTTATACAATGTAGTTATTGATTGAAACTTCGAAGAGTTACCAGCTCAATAAGAGGTTAGCTTTTGACTAATTGCATGATACAATGGTACTTAAGCGATTTACGCATCCCCAGTCATAACTTCACACCTACTTCAATCGGTTTGGATGAAAAAGCGCAGTCGATTTACATGCTGATAATTATTAATTAAGTTCTTGATGTATCGCATCTATATGTATAGGTCAAATTGGGGTTATTAACACCGCAGTTTTTACAATAGACAATTGTAGGACATACTGCCGTTATAGTTGCTTGTTTTTAACACCATAGAAATAAAATTTCTATTTTAAGGTATAGACTCTGTAGTGAGTGTCGATCTGATCCTTTCCCCGTTCGTAAAGCCACATAACCTGGGAGGTTGTGGTAATGAACGTTCTAGCCTTGGTATTATTGCCTTACCATGGCAAGAGAACTGTTCAAGCGCTTTCACTTCAGGGGGGAGTCAATGCATATGTGCTGGCGTGAATTATTAAATTATATTGGTTAATAATGCACGCATGTATATTCAAATCGGGTCATAATGCACGCATGCATATTTAAATTTGAGGAAAGCGTGCATTCGCGAATATAAATTCACGCGAAAATAATGCTCTAGTGGTTTATGATAAGACATGAGTGGCGTGCATTCGGGGATATAATTGCATGCTTGGATGCATTAACACTTAAGTGGCCAAGGGGGGTTCCTAGGGAATATTTTTAAAAATCAAAGAACCAAACTAATTTTTTTTGCTGATATTTGTTCACACATACATATAAATAAACAATTATTAGTAACATTAAAAAATAATTAACCCTTTATATGCTGAAAACAAACAATTTCATTGTGGACGTTGCTAAACCGTTACTCTACAAAGTCTGTGGGAAAATGACGTGTATTTTGCAACCCCCGTAAAAAAACAGGATTCCCTAAAACTGCAAGTTTTGTGTTAAATATATGTAATTTGGGTCATCTAAAGTAGATATCAACATAAAATAAGTTTTCAAAAAGTTTCATGTAAGCGCAAAGCTCATTTGAATTTTCCGTCTTTTTGCACATCTTTCGCGTGTTTTGAAAACAATGTTTTGCCCCTAATTTGCAGCCCAAAGAACAAATGTCATTTTTATTGCTGATTTGGGGTTGTTTAATGACCCTTCACATGGGGTATAAATGTCGGAAACACTAACGGGAGTGAAAAACCCTGGGTCACTAGGGGGAATAATTAACATATGAATTAGCGGGGCCACCCCGCTTATTCTATATATTACTTTATTCATGCGTCTAAGCATGCTATTATATCCCAAAAGCACTCCCATCATTCCTTTGTCCTAAACAACATGAGCGTTGATTTTATACACATACACAAAGTCAATATAATAACTTTTTTCTGATATATTGATAACTTTAAAATTTCAAAATAGAAAACTCGTATAGTTCGGTACGCACTTCCACAAACGGGTGACCTAACAGAAGCAGCAAGCATTGGGAGAAGAAAGTGTGAAAACTTGTACAATAAGTATTGGGTGAAATTTCGATGAGTTACCTGACTCAATAATAGGTAAGCTTTTGACATGGTTGCCATGATACAATGGAATCATAGCGATAGAATTAGTCAATACTACTTCACCAATCGGATTGGGATGAATAAGTGTAGTAGATTACCTTTGCTGAGAACTATTCATTACAGCATGTTTTGTATAGGCAAATCGGAGTCAAACACAAATTTTAAGATAGGCAATTGTAAGACCTACTGAGTTTATTGGGTTTGAACATATAGATTTCTTCTTAGTTATAGATCTGGAGTGAGTGTCAATCTTTCCCCGTTCGCAAAGCCATATATCAGGGAGGTTGTGGTAATGAACGTTTTGGCCGTAGTTAGTATTCTTACTGACCATGGGCAAGTGAATGGTCAACTGTGATTGTTTGTTTAATAATGTACACTTATAATGCACGCATGCAATTTTAAATCGGTCATATTGCACGCAGCAATTCAAATGGGTCAGAATTCCCCGCAGCATATCAAATTTGAGTAGCCGTGGCATGCGCGAATATATTTCAAGCGCCTTTAAGATTAACTGTGAATTAAACCCAACCCCACCCGCCACACACAAAAATATTTCACGGACATCGTTTCTTGCAAAATGTATACCTAAAAGTTCCCACACATTTCATAACTCATGGATATCTTATGTCCGTGTTCCCCCAATCTAGAACAAAAATATTCAGCGAACAACATTTGTGTGATTTTTTTTAACGTTAATAGTTGTAATGATACGTTAGAATTTATGAACCCATTGGCTTATACAGTACTGAATGACTTCGTCGCTATGTAACAAATGGTTACCTATAAACAGAACACGTTTATATGAGCGTGCTGGCGAATGCATTTCATATCTGGGGAGGAATATGTGTAAGATATTCTCATCTTTATTTTTAACTAGAGTACTTTTTTTATCAATCTTTTTTTCTAGTTGATTATATCCAAGCATCTTTAGTCTGGCGAGATTATTAGTTATGGGCGACCGTAGTTGAGTATATAACCCTTTTTTTGCTGACGGTATCAGATAATGGTTGTGGTAGGTCAAGATGGCGTTGTCATAGATGATAATTATATATTTGCGACCCTATATTATCAAACTATGGGTTTAATAAATGTACTCTAAACCCAATGAACAAGGCAATGGCACTTTTAACATTGAGTCATACTTTCAAATTCACATGAAGCCAAATCTAATAATTTTAAAATATGCCCTCTAACAGCAAATAAAAATAAACTGAAGTACTAAGATTTGTTTTTTTAGACACAATAATGTATTTTCTGATACTTTTAAAGTTGTAACATGACGTCTATCACTATGGCAGTCCAAAACGTGAATATCTTTCCTTAAGTATACATTTAGTTTGTCAATGAAACAATTAGAAATGTAACCTATGATCATACCACGTGCTACCAGGTATTCCGATAATAAAAGGGTCCAAATTATAACTTGAGTGACACTAGATGTGAAAAATGTAATGTTGATAACTTTGGACCATATTATTTATTTCAATTTTGGGTTTTGGCGCAATTTCAAAACAAATTAATGTATTGTTGTCATTGGTTAGCATCCAAGTCCATTCTAATGTCATTGACACATTAATTTCGATTTGAAGTCTGTAATCTATAAATTTGTGTCAAGTATTTTTTGAAGATGTTCACGTTTTGGCTGCCAATATTGATTGACGTCATGTTACAATTTTAAAGTATCAGAAATACATTTATTTCGTCTAACAACATAACCTAAGTACTACATGTTACAGTGCCAAACACTTGTTCATTGGATCCTAGAGTATATCCAGTGACTCCATAGTTTTGATAATATGGGTTGAATAGATAATTAACATTTATGGCGACGCCATCTTGGATAATGGATTTCTCAAAACACCCACGATGCCCAGGTGGCACCCAGCCAGATTTCTTATTCTACCCCATCTACCCCATAATCTACATTTTTCACAAAAAAAAGATGTATATCTCAACTGTAACGGTCAAATGACGTTTTTCTATGACTCATTTACAATAACGAAGAGTGATAACCTCTCGCTTAAAATAACCTATGACGAATTACTTTTTTTTCAGTGCTTTTGTTTATTACCGGAATTCTTGGCGGGTGTCTCGGAACCCGAACAAACGCGTTGTGAATGATATTTTTTCTCTGTGCATTTTCATTCTTTTTTTCAGAAGTATGTACAGAAGTACAAGTGTTGTTGGTGGCAGGGGGTAGGCATGCCAACCTGACAGCAACAGAACGACATTAACTTCCGGCGTAACACGATTGCTAGTCTTATTCAAAGACTACGGTAGGAGGGCGCTCTACGTATATCGAACGGTCAAACACAGGCTTGACTAAGTCGATATGCCTGGTTACGGATATTTAAATCCAAATGGGGGCCACATTATTGGAAATCCCACTGTTTTGCAGCGAGGTTTAATCCACTAACCTGGGCGGACTTTGACGTTAATACATTTTCTTAAATTATTATGTTATTACTAAGATCTTTTTGAACGAAGGTTTAAAAGCTGATTTTGTAATGGCACTGAGACAGAGACTGCCATAGTAACTGCACTAGCAGTTCCCCAAATTAAAACCGTTTGGCAATACTACTGCCCCAAACGAGCAGATCGTGTCCCTACCCCCTGTTGTGGTGGGCGGTGGTGTATGTTGTTATGTGTTTTTATTACCCTCAAAATTGTTGATTAAAATATTATTTTCCTTCAATTTTTTATTTGAGAACAAAAATTCTCATGGGAAATATCTGCAATATGTAGGATTTTAGGTGTTCCCTCTTGCAGTTGTAAATATGTGGACCAACAATGAAAAATCGCAAAAGTATTGGATAAATTTATTGAAGTGCCATGCTATTACGCTGAAGAGCTTCAATCGTTAGTTGATCTTTATCCTTTGTTTGCCGCGGCTGTCTCTCATGTAAGACCATATCCTAAGGCGCTTAATTGATCTACAGTGTGGTAAAAAAAGCCGTGTAAATACAACTTAGGGCCGATGGGGCAAAAGACGATTTAAAAATGTGAGCTTGTGGTTCTTCTTCAAAACTTTATATTTCCAGACAATTCCAGAACAGTTCTGGTAGCCAATTCTGATCTCAATTATTTACTTGCTGCAAGTGGTGCAATTGTTTTTGGGGGATTATTTTTTTCAAAACAGCCTGGTTCAGCAAAATGGCCATCTTCAAATTTTCACCAGCTAATTCCATTCCAATAGCATGATGGAATTTTTCCAATAGTGGTTGCAATTGTGTTCTCTGTGAACGTTTGCCAGGGAAAGAAGTATTTTCATAACTGACTCCCCGAGGCTGATGTTTCAATTGTTAGTAAGCAAACATCAAAATGTGGCACATCTTTAAAATCCTTAGAGTTGTTTGTGCTCCAATGCCTCAGATTAAATATTTCTTTTTGTGCTAGACATATAGCCGGCCAGAGTAATGTAATTGCCGATGCCTTATCTCGTTTTCAGGTAGACAGGTTTCGAGAAGGGGCACCAGGGGCGGAGCCCGAGGGTCTTTCGGTTCCAGATTTTCTTTGGCATCTATAGAAGTTGAGGTGCAAAGGCTTTTTAATAAATCACTTGCAAACAATACTTGGGTTACGTATCAGAATGGTATTGACTGTTTTTCAAAATTTTGTGTGCGTTTAGGTTACAATTCTGTATGGCCAGCCTCAGTGAATCAAGTGGCTGCCTTCATTGCCCATTTGTCACTAAATGATTACGCTCCTGCTACAGCATGCGTGTATGTATCCGCAATATCTTTTGTTCACAAAACTTATTTTTGGCCCGATCCAACTGCAATTTTTTCCACTGGAAATTTTGTCAATTTATACCACTTCCACGTCTGTATCTGGTGTGGAATCGAATACTTCCTCATCCGGTTGGGTATTAGGTAGCTAGAGCTGTTATGCCAATTGTGTTTATATTCCAGTGTGACATAAATTAATTTACAAACATTAACAATTGTCAAGTGCTTAATTCATTAAATCTATTATCATGATGATTTGTGCTAAATTGCTAAATTATATTGGTATACTGTGCTGGTGCCTTGATTTAATACCTCTCTGTTCTGGTGGGGATGTACATAAAGTGGTAACTGATTTTAATAGCCATACTATTCTAATTGTCCGAATTGATTCTGGCATGTGTGATACGACCAACGGACCGTTTTGGCGTGGTTTTCAGATGTTGGCTTGCGCTACATCATGTAATGCCATAGTGTTTGAGTTTAGTGTTTTAATTACTGGGATCCTCTTGAATGGTCTGGCTTGCTGCTATACCAGCTTTGATTAATAGCACAATTGAAGGCCGAGGCCCTGTTGTATGTAAAATCGCATGAAACGGACGGCGAGAAATGCCGCTACCCATTTCCTGCGTCTTTGTTTTTCTTTTCTTTTTTATCGCCGTGTGAGAGATAACTGGATTTGCGCGAAGTATGCGTGAATGCGGCAGAAAGACGTTTCGGTATCAATATCGGCACGCAACGCCAGCGCAAAGTGCAGCATGTATGAACGACCCTTTAAGGCATTGTTAGGCAACACTCAAAATGACTCCTTTGAATTATCGGATTAGAATTGGGTTCGATTTTTGCCGCATACTAACGCTAGTGTGGCAATATACACTCTTAAATCCTCGTCACTTTCTGACAAGAACGGTGGGGCCGTACAATCCGGGGGGGCCACTGTATTCAAAGGTTGATACGATGCGTGAACAAGAAAACTCGTAAAGGGTGTCTTTTTTCCAACAGGCGGGTGTAGGCGCGTACATCGTTTAGGGTGTCACAAACAGTCAAAATATGGAAAAAAGGGTAATTTTATGTTTTTTTTCTTAACCTTAAATTGTCATATTATATATCATTAACAGGCATCAAAACATCCAAATATTGTAATCGGAACTTTTTCGGAAGTAAGCAAAAGCAAGATAATCAAGGATATCTTTTGACGATCACTGCACTGCGTACTTGTTGATTTGATCATAAACAGATAAAATACTTTGTTTAGGGTATGTAATTTTTAGCTTGTTTTTAGTCGGTGAAAATACTTGTTTAGGGTTTCATTTTGCAGTTCCATGTTCACGCATCATATCCACCTTTGAATACAAGTGGTCCCACCGGGAATTGAACCTTGAAGAAGTCTTCAAAGAGTACTCCCTTTTAAAATTGCACAGGAAACATTTTGGTTTATTTATGCCTTACACTACAAATCCCTAACCCTAAGTCCAAAAATACAAAAGAATTGTTACATGTACAACTTCGAAGAGGGGGTAGATAATGGAACTCATATCAAGTTTGACTGGAAAATCTTTTATATTTTACCCAGAAGCTTGTTACCAAACCTGATTATATTCGATCATTTTCTGGAATGGAAACACGTAAGATCAATTTAAAACAAGGATTTAATAGTGTAAGAAACTTTGATGTGATCTTCTTCCACAATCTCTATCAAACATCCCGATTTTTCTTAACAAGATCATTGCTTAACACATGGGGGGTCCATGGTGCATCATAAGTGGTTGCGGTCGCCGGGACAAATGATATACAACAGTGCTGTAGCACTTAAAACTGCTTATTTCTGCTATGAGGATCCGTCGATGGGCTACACCTGTTTTCTGGTGAGTGGAATTAGCTGTTTGACCCCATGCAAATTTTATTGCTCTTTTATTTTTAGAGCAATTTTAAGCAGCACAATTTTGACAACTGATATAAGTAGGGACATGCAAGAGCTATTACCTCCGCAAAAATCAGAAAAATCAATTGCGGGAATCTTGCCATATAGGCCTACAAAGGTAACAACGTGTATGTTATAGCGCCCTCAAAATGTCTATTTCCCATAGAAAGATTTTTATGAAAATTCGTATTTGCCCGCAATGAAATTTCATCCAATTTACACAGAATGTAGTTAGTGGCATAAATACTCCAAATTAGTCGTAAAAAGTGTGTCGCCTTTGACATTTTTTATTCTCGTTTTGTCGTAATAAATGAGACTTTCAAACATCTGTCCAATAACGATATTAGACCATAGCAACATTACAAAAATATGCATTCACTCTCCCCACAGTTAATTGAAAAAAAAATACCTATAGATGATGCAAATTCATATGCTTATAAACACAGATTGCTCCTGGTCTCTTAACATTTTTTAGCGAAAAACACGTCAACCACAATGTCCAATGGCTTATACGGATTAAGTACGATTTTTCAAAGCACGGATCCTTGACAGTCTCAGGCATTGCGGAATGGCGGCAGTTAGCTGCGAGCAGTCAGTCAAAATGATGAATATTAAGGTCTCCCGGTATTTTTACACATTCAATTTTGGCACAATTTCATGATATGACTCCACGAAGATACAGAGCAAAGTACAGAGCAAACGCAATGCATGACATGAAAATAAATAGAGAATGTCCCAGCCAATCTACAAAAAGACATATAATCAAACAGACCATCTTATTTTAAAATATATATATATATATGTATACTTTAACATAATATGTTAGAGTATGCGTATTTACTTACTCTTTCATGTTTCATAAATACTGAGTGTAAGGTTGAGTCCAAGAAGGTCGTAAAAGTTGTTAAAGAAAAAGAAAAGAAAATGTCCATAGCACAGAAATATTTGGCGGGCAACACTATTTTTAATTTCGAGTAATTTTATGGTAATTCAAAACAGAAGAAAGTTATACGTATATAACCCGGAAGTTACATATAAGTGAACAATACAAATAATGAATGTTTATGAGTGCAATAGTAGAATAGTTCATGAGTGAAAGATGAAATGTTCCTACAACGAGCATGGCCGAGTTGAATGACAAGTATGGTTCCATGCACGAATGAAAAACATCATTATTTGTTTTATATAAAATCTAAGTAGATTATTTCATTTTAGAAGATCAAAACTAGCTTGTCTACACAAGTACGGCTAAGCCTAGTTTAGCCTGGGCTGACAAATTCTACTTCTTAAGACAATTTGACTGCGAAATGTCATAAAAACTCATGCAGATTCAAAATTTCTCCCTGCCGTGCTGGGACTTTTATCCGGCATAGTCGTCTCGTTCAATTCAATCACTCCGTTTGCCGATATAGATTTTTTCCTTTCTATCCATCAAATTTCTTTTCATATATTCATTCCCGGACTTCATATGTCTTTACGGTCATCACCCCAATGTGTTTTTGAACCCAAATAGCCTCATATTTTTACCATATTAGTGTAAAAATGCTTACATTTTGGCCGCTTTTCCAATTGTATTTAAACCAATTTTCAGAAGTTCTAAATGGCCAATTCTCTACGAGCATTGAGCGCATATATACAAGTACATATTTGTCGGCAAAACTTTCATTCATAAATTTTCCATCAACACCCCCCCCCCCATGAGGGCCAATCCCAAACAACTATTTACCATGCTGTTCTTCAAAATTGAATTTTTAGTGAGCTTCGCGCACATGCATGTACTGGTCTGGTCACTTATTTTGTCGGCAAAACCTATTCCATTCATAAATTTCCATCAACACCATCCCCCAAAATTCAAAAAAAATTAATACCACTGCTGTTCTTCCTGATAGACTAAAACTTAGGGTTAGAAAATTATCCTAGGCTTTTGCATATTTTTAACAAGCACACCAACTTGTAATGATTTCTATCAGACATTGGAGAGCATGTCTTGTAAAGACAATTTCTGAGGTTTCCCGCGCAGAATTACTTCGCATGCAGCCATAATAAGTCAAAATTGGTTTTTCCCCCCTCCCCCCGGCAATTAACCCCCTGGTTCCGCCACTGATACCTACTAGTCTTAACTATTTATGGTAGTTGCTGGTTATTTAGCATACTTAAAAACTATTTTTCAATTACAGGAGAAAGGCATAATTACATTCCATTGCTTTGCTGCTCTCATCGGATTGGCAGAAATGGCAATTGCGATTGTTGGCTTTGCGTTCTGTTGCTGTAGTCTCTGCATCTGCTGTCCATCTCCCTCTAAAACAACAGCGGTAAGTATATACACAAAACACACTTTTCGTAGTCCGCATCATAATAATAATAATAATAATATTTATTTCTTATATAGCCCATTAAATATAAAATCTCAAAAAGCCAAATAAGGATTCAAACTTTTAGTCAAATGTTATACAAGCATGACAAATTATAAATCAGCAAAAAACATTTTTAAAAAGATGCGTTTTCAGGAGACATTTAAAGTTTGCAGATCTGATATGAGCAGGGAGATTATTCCACAAGACAGGAGTGGCATATTGGAAAGCTCTCTCACCGTAAAACTTAGTATTGCACTTAGCAGGAACACTCAGTAGATTTTGTGAGGAAGAACGCAAACAACGTATTGGTTGATATGCGGTAATCAGTTCTTTTAAAGCTTTTTAAATAAGAAGGGGCCAGATCATGTAAAACTTTGAAAGCAATCAAGAGCACCTTGTACACTATTCGCTGCTCAATCGGGAGCCAGTGAAGTTTGTACAAAACTGGCCTTATATGATCACGATATTTCGCGCGAGAAACAAGGCGCGCTGCCGAATTTTGAATACGCTGCAATTTAGCAATCTCAAAATTTGGCAATCTAGTCTGGAGCTAACGAATGCGTTTACAAGGCGCTCAGTTGATTTTCTATCCAAGCACTTACAAACCTGGCCAATCTTATGAACAGCAAAGGAAACCGATCTAGTGAGAGATTTCAAGTGATCTTTCATAACAAGATTACTATCAATTACAACACCAAGATCTCGAGCTGCGGCCGATGGTTCAATGGTGGCATTACCAATAGTAATTGCTGGAAGTGACTGGGTCGCAATAAAACGAGATGACACATGAATGACCTCTGTTTTTGAATCATTCAGCATTAGCTTGTTATTCACAGCCCATGCCTTGATATCTGAAACACACCTTTCGAGTTTACCGATGCTCTCACTTCGCTTAGACTGATCAAGAACTAGATACATTTGAGTATCGTCCGCATAAAACATGTAATTCAGATCATGCGAGGCAATAATGTCGCCCATTGAATTACCACAGGATGACCCTGAACCGTTATGAGCCTATAATCCTGAAAATAATGACCGGAGATATGGCAAATTATACATTTTTTTAATCCCCATGACCCGATGAATAAGTTGGCGTAGGTTTCAAAACAAGTAGACCTGTTTTACTTTTGAACCCTTGTACAAATTTACCCCCTATTTTTACATGTTCCCCATTGTTGATTTTTCTAGACTTTTGACACAATATTCTGTGACAATTTAGAAGTATGATAACTCAAAAATTGTTTCTGTTGCAATTGTTTTAGGCCAAAACACAATTTTCTTGTACTATTATACATCATGGGTAATCAATTCTACAATACAGGGTGAGTCCAAAACTAGCCCCTGATTGAGCATGCATTTCTTTGACATAGTACAATACAATTTGTGATATTTTTTTCAACTTGGCAAAATGATGGTAAATGTTGGTAAATGTTTTCTTTAATCAACATATCATAACACACTCAGTCACTTTCCCATACCTTTCCAAACGACCGAAACTAATAGATTTCATTTTGAACGTAAGTGACCGTGGTTGTAAGCTGCCTTGATTTTCTGAAAGTACCTATTGGATGGTATTCTGAAAAGGAGTCTCACTTTAGACCCGTATTTAATGGATGGGCAATTCCGGCCCATCCATGAGAAATTTTCTCACCCATTACATTTACCTTTCACAGTATTTTGAAAGGAAAAAAGGTCCACTCGTATAGGACTAACTCTGGGTTATAACCTAGGTTAATGTTAGACTCTCTTTCAGAATACCAGCCATTATGTTTAGAATCATTAAAATATCTTAAAGTTCGTGTATTTCATAGCCAAAATCTCAGAAGTTCTTGTCAAAAGAATAATATAGATTAGCTTTTTAAAAAGAATATCGGTGAAAAAATATTGGACGAAACATACCTTTACTATAAATGTTCAAACATTCCAGCTCCGCAATATTATTTATAACAGGTTTCCGAGTGGTACAAAGAAATCTTTGTATTGGCAAAAGTCCCCGCATGCAATACAATATTCTGTTTAATATTGTATCGCATCCGGGCCTTTTATCGAGAACGCCATTTTTGAATCCGTGCTTGAATCATGTGGTCTCGTTCACCAGTTGACTATAACACTGTCAACACAAGGTTTGGTTTGAGTCAGCCTGATATTTAAATAATAATAATCATATTTAATTTAAGGCCTCTTGCAATATATTCTTGGATCATACTCACAGCCATGCAATATTATCTAAATATTTGTGTGAAGAACAACATTTCCAACATCTTGCCAATGTTGAAAAATACACACATTGTATTGTACTATGGCAGAGAAAGTACATGCTTAAAGAGACATGAGGAGATTCCCAGAAGAAGCCCCCCCACTTTTTCTCAACCTAGGTTTTTTACAATTTGGAATGCCTTACCGAATGTATTATATCACATTACCTGAAGTTATAATCCGAAATACGCAGTCTTTTATGTCATACCCTAAACGTCAGGTTCCCGCCAGCCAATTCAACAACAAGCCACGTACTCACCTAACTCAACCATTGAGGATGGTTTCTAGAAGGGTATGTAACCGGAGCTGTGTTCCTCGACCACCTATCACGCGTACACACTGTTCATCACAGATGCCGACTCCATAAGATCTGGAAATTACCAGGACATTCGCTTGACTGAGCTTATCCGAGGATGGCTGGCACAGGATGTTCTTTGTTCAGCTAGGAGCGAGAAGAGCCGATGGCGTAGGCTCAAGAAAAAAATTTTTTTTGGTCTACTTTTGCACCACAAGGGCGTGTCTGCACCTCTCCTGTTCAACATATTTACCAACGACCAACCTAGGAGTGGAGGAACCTGTCCGTTATTTAATTTTCAAATGATCTTGGAATTACCGCACAAGATGCCGACTCACAGTTGTTGAAGAGAGACCCCCAATGTTTGGATGAACTCACTCCCTTTTATAGGAAACCACCACTACTTCAATCCATCTAAGAACACAGGTGTGTCTTTCCAATCGTACGCAACCGTGAGCCAACGGGTCAGCTTAGAGTTTATCTGGTCTTGACACCCCTGGAGCAAACCTGTGATCACATCTGTTTGACCCCATACAAATTGTCTCTTTTATTTTTTAGAACATTTTAAGAGCAGTTGCGACACAATGTTGAAAACTGAATATAAGTGTTGACATGCAGAAGTTGTCTCCTATTTCACTTCCTTACCTCAGTGCTAAGCGTTCGCACGCTTGACCATTTCTGTTTCCCCTCAAGGCGTCTCAAGATGTTTTGGCTATCAACGGAATGTACTTTCATGTTCACCTCATATTTTCCCATCGTTTCGCAGTCAGTTATCGTCGCTGGTAATGTCTCCAAAATCGCGTCCGCTTTTTGTACGGGGTCCCACATGGCTCGGTACTCGGGCCGGTTTTTTATTTTTGTTTATATATAAATCGCCTCTCTGATGTTTACATCAGTAACAATTGATTCGTATCACAATACGCGCCGATATACTCAGAGTTTCATATTCTGGGGCGCTTGGGGATTTTGTGTCAACTAAGGCAGCTTATTCAAGATGTATTAGTGCCATTTTTTGCGTTGGATGGAATATAACAAGAACAAGCGTTATGCTTAATACTGACAAAACGGAGGTGAGACGTTGGTACGGCTTCTCGTATTAACCAGGTTGAGAGTAATACTATACGGATTTTGAACTGTGACATCATTTTTCAAATTCTGTCAATATCTCGGTGTTCGACTTGATCAATTCCCTTTTTTTTAAATCCATGTCTGAACATATTATGCATCTCCGTTGCTGCATATTTATCTTTAAGACGTATTTTATGTATTAGACCTACCTATCTTGAAAAAAAGCAAACCTCGAGTCTGGGTAATTCGATCATCATCTCACGCCTTGATTTTTGTAATTCCATTTTATCTGGTCTCAACTCCGCCAACTACAACGTTTACAACTATCAACATTGTGCTGCTCGCCTAATTCCTCAGAACTAAAACAGACCATATTACCCTTTGCTTGTTAGCTCCTGGCTACCCGGGGAATTTCGCATAAAATTCAAACTGGGCCCGTTTTTGCCTTCAAGCATTTCGAAGATACCTTGCCGTTATATTTGTCATCTGTGCTTTCCACTTACCACCATCACGTTCACTCCGCTCATCATCTTGAAAAGTTATTGAAACTTCCACGGGTCACCTTAAATCCAGCTGGTGAACCTCATTCATTTCGCTTTCGTCCAGCTGTTTGGAATCACTCCAAACAGCATTCGTAGTTCCCCAATCCACGACTTCAACGTCAGCTTAAAACTCACCTTTTTTCGTCAAGCTTTTCATAGCTCATAGCTGTTTGGTTTGATTGTTGGGTGTTGACTGTTTATTGGGCGCTCTGAGTTCTTTTGAAGATTTTGCGCCTTATAAGAACTATTTATTATTATTATTATTATTATGCAAGAGCTTCATCTATCCAAAAATCAAACAAATTCATTGCGGGAATCTTCCTATAGGCCTCAAGGTCATGATTTGTAGGTTTAGCGCCCTCTATATGCGCATTCTCCATAGAAAGACGCGCAAAACTAGATTTTAAGAAAAATCACATTTGCACGCAATGAAATTTGAAAAAGTACACAGAATGAGTTAGGGGACCTTTAATATTCAAATAAGTGGTCTAAGTGTTTGTCGCCGGCGATTTAATTTTTGTTTTATTTGGGTTTGTCATAACAAATTAGACTTTAAAAACAGATGTGTTGTGATAACCCTGTCTACCTAGGAGTCCTACCTTGGACAGCACTCTCTCTTTAAGACCCACATCGAGAAGACCGTAGAGTAACGTATGTCACGCATAAACATATTGAACAAAACTCACTGGCACACGATGTGGTGCTCGCCCACTACCCTAGATCGACGCCCACTTGCCCTGTTGCTACTCATGTGTGTGAAAGTTTGTGGGTTCGAGCCCACGATGGGGGCCATTGTGTTTCACACTTGAGTAAGGTGCTTTACCTCATTACTCCTCTCCACCCAGGTGATAAATGGGTACCGGCATTATCCAGTGCTGGGGAAGTAAACAGACTCGCTGTAGATGAGGGGTGGCGATCCCACTACAGCAACATTATAATGGTGGAGTCTGCCCAATACCTCGGAAAGAGAGATGGGCACTCCGTTCCTGTGTGAATTAAAAAGGGTCGTCCCCCTTTACCTTTACCTTTTTTACTATGGCAGAGTATGCCTGCCCTGATGGAGATCAACTCAATGCCAAGAAGCTTGATTAGGCGTTAAATGCCTCCTGCGGGCTTATCACAGGATGCCTCCGTCCAACACCGGAAAAGAAAATTTTACATCTAGCAGGAAGTGCTCCACCAGACATCGTTTCGAAGCGTAGCGAGCTGCAAGAGAGTAGCTGCCAAGTATCAATGTGAAGCACCCATGTCTGGACCAGATACTGCTGCCAACCGCCTTGAATCCAGAGAGAGATTCTAAGCAATTAGAAACATTTTTGAAGAGCCGCCCCAAAATTTTTCAAATTGATCTTTTGCACAGTTACGTTGGGAATTGTCTGGGAAACTATACCTGCAGAACGAGAATGGCTAAAAAATGGTATTTATCACAAATAAGCGATTTTGTAATTGAATTGGGATCCCAGATTGGACTTAACCCTTCTTAACGGCAGAGCTGGACATGCTACGTTTCTGTTATTATGTTCCGTCCATGTTGTGAAATTAGTGCCACCCTCGAGAACATAACCTCTAACTGCTTGCCTGCTGAACTATTAATTTAAAACAACTTATGGATGGGCGTAGACACGCGTACATGGCGCATTTCCCGGCTATTTCACATTGAAGGCCCGTTCCAGCAGCGTTGTTATTATTATCGGGGATCCCCGATAATAAATATTGAGTACCAAAAATTCCTTCGTTGGGGAACATAGCGTAACCATTCCACAGGTTAGGTTACTAGCCAGGTACCAATTGCAATGTTGTAAAAATAAATCTCCAATTTTTTCTAAAAAATTGGGGGCGCCTCTTACAAAAAAATGTGCTAATATGCTTTAAGCAAAGTCCAACCTCTTGAAAACAGTCTCTAAGTAGTCAAGAGAGTCGCCTTGTGAAAGAAAGACTTGCTAATCAACAAGAAGCAACATCTATCGGCATTGAACCTGGGTGAGCACTCCTCCCACCTGGAACTGACTACTCATGGCCCTTGAATGGCGATGCCTCTGCAGATTGAGAACCAGAACGGCCGATCTAAGGTTTCCTTGCAGAAGGTGTGCTAATCTTGACGCAGATCCAGGATACTACCCTTGGTTGTGGAACAGCACCCTACGACAATGGAACTCTCTTGGTCTGCCCATTGCTGAGCAACAATGCACAGACAGTGACCTTGCGGAATTCAGGCTCTGGCTGGATCATATTTGGAGAACCCCGTTCTGGACACGATAAGAAGAGATGTAGCTAATATTATGATTTATTAGTTTCTTTCGTGCACGACATAAAGTCCAAGCATAGTTTTTAGGCTCCTGATTACGATAGCAGGCAGTTTAAAACAAGGTTTGCGGTTTTGCTTGCCCCTGTTGTCCAATAAACCTCCAAACGTGCTCGGTAGGGGGTCTACAACCGAGCCAGTGAAATTTGAGAGAAATTTTCATCATCATAAAAATCTCCTCCTGTCACTTTAACATTGCTTTTCACCACACCAGAACGAACGGGGATTTAAGCGCGTCCCGTTCGAGACGTTTACGAAGCCACTTTGGGACTTTTGCATATGTAACAAATCGGGTACGTGATTGGCAGTGGTCATTGGTACGGCATGTGTTGGGATATCTGATCGGTAAGATTGAAAACAAGTTGGGTGCATCAGAGTCATGGCGATGAAATGTTTTTTTTGGTTGTTTTTGTTTTCATTTTTGTTTTTATTGTTTTTTTTTTTTGTTTGTTTTTTTTTTCATTTGTGTTTTTTTATTTTTTTATTTTCATTTATTTTTAAGGTTCGTGTGAACATCTATACGTATGCTTGAAACCCCTTTCTGTCAACAGAAATTTTGCCCTTGAAATCGAACTAAGTCATTTCAGGGTTACTTACAGTCAAGCGGCACCATCTGGTCAGTGACTTTGTTGGCAGCAGGATCCTTTCCGCCACCAGATCACAGATACAAGCCCAGAATTATATGCTGATTCCGGCCAACAACCAGGTACAACGTGATTTATTTTAGTGCTGCACACTACTGCATGTATCGTGCATTCCTTGTTAGGGGTCACATCAAATCTCAACCCCCGGTTGCTCGCCGATTTTGTTACGTTCTGCCTGGGTGAAGTTTAGGGAACGTGGGGAGTTGTTGCAAGGGAAAGATATTCTTTGAAGATGAACGGTATGGTGTATAAGAGCTGTGTGCGATCAATGATGCTGTATGGGAGGGAGACTTGGTGTCTGAGGGAAAATGAGATGGGGATTTGAGGAGGACGGAGAGAGCAATGATGAGAGCGATGTGTGGTGTGAAGTTGATAGATAGGATGAAGACTGAGGACTTGATGCAGATGTTGGGTTTGGAAGAAACAATGGACCGTTTGGCGAAGGCGAATAGTGTACGTTGGTATGGGCACGTGTTGAGGAAGGATGACGGGCATGTTTTAAGAAGGGCTTTTGAGTTTGAGGTGGGAGGTTTGAGGAGGAGAGAACGTCCAAAGAAGACTTGGAAGAAGCAAGTGAAGGAGGAGAGTAGGGTTGGGTTGAGGATGGAGGATGCATTAAATCGGGTGAAGTGGAAGGAGGGAGTAATGGCGGTTGCTGCGAGTGTGAGGTGAATCCGGCCACCCTCGTTCACGGGGACAAAACCGGATTTAAAACTTTGGATTTACTACTACTGCTATCTGGTTGCAACCGATTGCTATTGTTCTAAGAAATGAAACCCGGTTCAACCAGGGAACAACAATCAATGGGAATTGACTGTGGCTGTCTGCCGATTCCCGTAATCAGATTTTCACGTTCATTCATCACACTCCGTTTGGAGCTTCCGCGGTTGGGAATATTACCATTGCTTCGACAGCTAAGGGACATAACAACGGCCCCATAATGCAGTGGGCACACAGAAACCAGCTATGCTATGCATAATGACTATGCAATGCATAATGAGCTATGCTATAGCAGCCGATAGCATATGCAAATAAGTTTGACGCAATCGTCCAATGGCGGTGCCCTGAGGTGTCACCAATTTGCTGAGTCAAGCCCATGATATACTTCCAGTCGCAGCGAGCGATTTCTGCGTGTGAGCATGCGTAACACTTGATCTTGGGTCAGAATCCGGTATTGCGCACGCCAAACGCTCGCTGCGACTGGAAGTATATCATGGGCTTCACTGTCAGAGGCCTGGTTCAACCGCCATGAACCGACAGTCATGTGACGGTTGAGTTATGAAGCTGACCCTTATAAATAATCTTGGGTGTTTTAAATAAGGACATTTAGGCTGGTATTCTGAAAGGGAGACTAACTTTAGTCCCGGGTCTAAACCGGGGTTAGTCCTACCCGAGTGGACCTTTTTTCCTCCTTTCATACTCTAAAATGTGCTATAATGGGTGAGATTCTTCCTCATGGATGGGCTACAACAGCCCAACCATGAGAAATTTTCTCACCCGTTACATTAAACTTTCACAGTATTTTGAGAGGAAAAAGGTCCACTCGTGTAGGACTAACCCTGGTTTAAACCCAGATCTAAAGTTAGTCTCCCTTTCAGAATACCAGCTTTAGCACTTAACTGCATGGGGGCTCCTAGATGCCCATTTTTGTTTTTCAATATATTTGGTTTATATTTTTGGTATTTGTCTATCTTTTAGTTGGGCTTACATTGACGCAAAAAAAATAAAAAATTCATCACGTCGTTTTAGAGATAATTAGCATGGGCCACATTATGCACATGACTAAAATGAAAACAAAATAATAGTGTTACTGTGATTTTGATTTTCATAATGCATACACCTAATGACATAAACAAAGTCGTCAAACAAGAAGAACATTCTAGGAAAGTATAGTGGGCTATTGGTGCCATAATATTATATATTCATCCTAGAACGGTTTACTGTAGAAACCTATTGTAAGTTACGCGTTAACAAATAAGTAATCCTAAAACTGTAAAATGGCCTGAGATATTTATAATTTTGCCTAATAGGGTTAATATAGTTCATGCTTTACCAAAGGCAAAACCACGTAAGGAAGATAATTTTGGTGATCAAAATATCTTTTCTTGTTCAAGGAGTTCAATGAAACTGTTCTCAAAACAATAAAAGTTTGCATATGCCACCATTTTCCAAGGTGGCTCACATTTCATTGACAAACTGTTACATCTCTTATTAAATAGTGTAGGAAGATAATTGTAGTGTCAATCTAAAAATTTTCTGGGTCAAAGAGTTCAATAAAACTATGCACCTGACAAAACTTCAGATGAATATGAACGTAATAGAAGTTTTCACGCCGCTATTTTCCAAGATGACCGACATATCAAAGGCAAAATTATCTTGATCTCAAACTATACAGCGCTTATACTCGATTCATCTGATATGTGACCCGTACCATTCTTGTGGAGGTGAAAAATTCAATGAGGCGCAGGGACTTCTGTTAATCATGTTATTGTGAGCAATGTTAAGGCCTGAAATACACTATAGTGCGTTTCCATACATTATTGAAATTGTATTAGTGGCAGGTGAGTGAGTTAAATGGCCGGATCAGATAATCTGGTGTGGCACGTGTATTTGAATTCTTTCATTTTCCCTCTCCGACTTATTGGAATAGGTCCAAAACTCCAGGGGGACGAACGTATCAACGCGAATCGAGTATAGGTTGACGATTTTTGGTGTCAGAGGGTATGTTTTCTGAGTCCAAAACTGTCAGATGAGTCATGAGTCATTTTTTTTCAAGGACCACCTATAAGGCACCCAAAATGTGACACCTTGGTTGCTCTATATCGTAGGCCGCTTCACATAGTGGCGTATCCGACATAATTATATTTACCTTTTTTGTGAAATTCACCAAATTTAAAGCTCACTGGCTTAATTAGTAACTAATTGACTAATTAGTAACTAATTAATAAGTAACTAATTATGACGTATCTGTAAAACCTTCAATTGTCCGCATCACGTAACGACGTATTTGTCAAAAATCTATTCTGCGCAATCCAACAGCATCGTTCGCCGTTTCACATAGTGACGTAGCTTTCAGTTTACGGTGGAGTTGCTGCTTTTGTCATTTTCACATGGTGGTGTATTTCCGCAACTTTTCACATGACGACATATTTGCGCGTTTTTTTTTTTTTTTTTTTTCGATTTTCTCTAGTTCTTTTTAACAGTATGGGGCAAATTAAAGCTAGGGGACCCGATCGACAACCTCTCCCCCTACTTTACTCCATCAAAGTGAGATTTTGATATCAAAAGAAAGTTCATATTTTTCTCACTACACCAGTGAAATTTTAGGACCAGAAAATGTTTCTTTTTCGATTTTATGAACACAATGTCTCAAAATGTGGTATACCACATTTATTAATATTATCACACACAGTCCTATGGGCCGATGTATTACATTTTTTTTTCTACTATCCGAATGGTGAGACCGATTTAACTCAAAATGTAATCAGATGTATTTGGTGTTAGGTTTCAAGTAAGGGAGAAAATAGCA
>JAMKCH010019205.1:0-33689 GCA_023653785.1 Ophioderma brevispina | reverse complement strand
TTTTTCCCAGACTATCAGTGAATTTACACTGATTTCCCTTGAGCGTTGTCATGGTTCCGTCTGGCGGAATGCTGACGTAGTTTTGATGAAGCGAAAATGAATTTGGCAGAGAGTTAGGCCTACAGTCTAGATTTCATTGTCAATACTACAAACAATGGCCGCAAGCAACAAGCATAGGGGGAATGTGGGGGAGCAGTTTAGAATTCACAATTCTCAAGGCAAAATACGTCGCATTCCCACACAATACCATGCAAAAGAAAAGCCAAGCAACACATCTGCCTAACTGGTGCATCAAAGGTACACGCGTAGGAAGCACAAGTTTATCACGTTTCTTCTTATCCCTAGATAAGGAAGCCTTATCCCCAAAGATCATCCGTTAACTGGAGATAGCGCTTTGTTAACTGGAGATACAAAGCTGAACCCCAAATAACGCGTCTTATCTCTTGGGTTAAAACAAAGCTGAACCCCAAATAACGGTCCTTTCTTAAGTTAACAAAGTAGTCAGGTCCATGGTCCAACTTATGGCCTGACCGTAAAATTGAGATATGGACACAATTTTTCTGTCTAACATGATAGGTCGGGTGGGTTAGATAAGAATTCTGCCGGGTGCTCCACCTGGGCATCCTTGGACATTTTGAGAAATCCAAGATGGCGTCGCATAAATGATAATTACTATTCAACTCTATATTATCAAACTATGGAAATTACTAGATATACTAATAGGACCCAATGAACAACTTCATGGCATTTGTAACATTGAGTCATAACTCCAAAATCAAATGAAGCCAAATCTAACAATTTTAAAATATGCCATATAACACAAATACACCTGCGATCAAAAATAAACAGGAATACTTCTCAGATATTGTTGACACCATAAATGTATTTCTGCTCTTTTAAAGTGTAACATTACGTCAATCAATTTGGCAGCCAAAAACGTAAGTATCTTCCAAAAATCTTGACACAAATGTCTAAGTATTACCTTCAATAAAACTTATTGTGTCAATGAAACAATGATAAATGTACTATGATCATAACCAAGTGAAACCAAGTAATCCCGTATAAATAAAAAGGTTCAAATTATAAATTGAGTGCATATATGTGAAAAATGTAATTCCTATGGTATTTTAGACAACTTTGCACCATATTATTTTATTTTCGATTTTGCGCATTTAAAACAAATTGAAATGTATGTTGAACATTGGTTAGGATCAAATGTACATTTCTAATGTCATTGACACATGATTTGATTTGAAGGCTGTAATACTTATAAATTATGCCAAGTATTGTATTGAAGAATGTTCACGTTTTTGGCTGCCATCTTATTGACTCATGTTTACAATTTTAAAAGTACAGAAATACATTTATTGTTTCTAGCACATAACCTAAGTACTTCTCATCTATTTGTTATCGATGTATTTGCTGTTTATTTGGCAATATTGGTAAAAATTATTGGATTTGGCTTCCATTTTTGAAAAAAAATTTTTTTTGAAGTATGACTAATATTCAAGTTGCCATACACTTGTTCATTGGATCCTATAGTATAATCTAGTTACTCCATAGTTTTGATAATATAGGGTTGAAATAAGTATCATTTATGGCGACGCCATCTGGATTTCTCAAAATGCTCAAGGATGCCCAGGTGGCACCCGGCAAATTCTATTCTACACACCCTAATCTATCATTTTCAGCAAAAAAAGTGTGTCCATACTCAATTTTTACCCGGTCACCATGAGGTTCTAACCACCTGACTAAAGCTTATCTCGCGATACAAGCTGAAACCCCTAAATAAAACGGTCCTTACGTGTGTTACCAAAGCTGAACCCCAAATACCGTCCTTATCACAAGGGTTAACAAAGCTGAACCCCCCAAATAACGGTCCTATCTTTATATATCACAAAGCTGCACCCCAAATACGGTCCTTATCTGGGGTTTAACTCAATGCTTATCTCTAGATAAGAAACCGTATATAAGGATAAGGCCCATGATCTCCAAATAACGATCAGTTAACTCAAGATAACAAAGCTGAACCCGAAATAAACGATCCTTATCTGGGGTTAACAAAGCTGAACCCCAAATAACGGTCGGTATGGGGTTCAGATTTGTTATCTCAGATAGGGCCCGTTATTTGGGGTTTCAAGCTTTGTTAACTCCAGTTAAGGAATGCTAACTCAAGATAAGGCCCGTTATTTGGGGTTCAGCTGTTATTCTAGGATAAGCTTTGTTAACTCTATATAAGGACCGTTATTGGGGGGGTTTCAGGTTTTGGTCTTTTTCTTAACCCTAGATAGGGCCGTTAGTTGGGGTGGTTGGGTTCAGGTTGTAAACCCAAGCATAAGCGTTATTTGGGGTTCAGCTTTGCTACCCTAGATAAGGATTGTAACTCCCGATAAGGTGCGTTTATTGGGGTTCAGCTTTTTATTGGAGATAGGGTGCCTTATCCGAGATAAGAGACCTTATCCAGAGATAAGCTTTGTTAAACCCCTATCAGGGTCGTTATTTGGGGTCAGCTCTGCTATCTGATTAAGTTTGTTAACTTAAAGATAAGGGCGTTATTGGGGTTCAGCTTTGTTAACCCTAGATAAGGTGCGTTATTTGGGGTTCAGCTTTGTTATCTACAGTAACGAAGCGTTATCTCAGTTAACGGAGTGTTATTTGGAAGAGAAGGATATGGACGCACAAGTGTATCACTTTTTCTTATCCCTAGATAAGGACACCTTATCTCCCAAGAACAATCCGTTAACTGGGGTATAAGCTTTGTTAACTGGAGATAACAAAGCTTGAACCTCAAAATAAACGCTCTTCTCTGGGGTAACAAAGCTGAACCCCAAATAAAGGGTCCTTATCTTAAGGTAACAAAGCTTATCTCGGAGATAAGAAGACAGCGGACCCGGAATCAAGGTCTTATCTTGGACGTTTAACAAAGGTGAACCCCAAATAACGGTCCTTATCAAGGGTTGTTAACACAAAGCTGAACCCCAAATAACGGTCCTTATCTTAATCGTTTAACAAAGCATCTCGGAGATAATGAAGCTGAACCCCAAATAACGGTCATTATCTGGGGTTAACAAAGCTTATCTTTAGATAGAAACCTTATTAAGGATAAGGCCTTCTTATCTCCAAATAACGCTCAGTTAATAAAGATAAACAAAGCTGAACCCCAAATAACGATACTTTTATCTGGGGTTACAAAGCTGAACCCCAAATAACGATCGTTTTGGGGTTCAGCTTTGTGATCTCCCGATAGGGCCCGTTATTTGGGGTTCAGCTTTGCTAAAACTCCAGAAAAGGAGTGTGAACTCAAGATAAGGTAACGTTTATTTGGGGTTCAGACTTTAGTTATCTCTGAGAGATAAGCTTTTTTAACTCTATATAAGGACAGTTATTTGGAGTGTGTTCAGCTTTCTTAACCTAGATAAGCGCCGTTTTTATTGGGTTCCATCTTGTAACCAAGGATAAGGACGCTTATTTGGGTTAAGCTTTGCTAACTCAGATAAGATTGTTAACTCAGCTAAGGGTGCGTATTGGGGTTAAGCTTTCCTATCTGGAGATAAGAGTGCCTCATTCGAATAAGAGACCTTATCCCGAGATAAGCTTTGTTAACCCCAGATAAGGGTCGTTATTTGGGGTTCAGCTCTGCTATCTCGAGATAGCTTGGTAACTTAAGATAAGGTGCGTTATTTGGGGGGTTCAGCTTTGTTAACCCTAGATAAGGCGCGTTATTTGGGGTTCAGCTTTGTTATCTCCAGTTAAGAGAGTTATCTCCAGTTAAACGGAGTGTTATTGGAGATAAGGTTTCCTTATATAGGGAGAAAGTAAAAGTGATACACTTGTGATTCCATACACGCGCCGTTTTAGTTGCCTAAAGTTTAAAGGGGAAAATGGAATTGTGACGGACAGGAAAAAGCTAGCTAACATTGAGGGTTACCAAATACTTCTACTTTTTGATATCGATATTAGTAATACACAAAATATACCACAGGTCGATATCGAAAAATAGTAAAATTTGAAATACTAATTTTCGATATCCGAAAAAATACACATAGAAATATACCATATTTCGATGCAGCACTGGGAACCGGTAGAATCCTTCAAAATGACGGCTCGTTGGGGCACGGGTACGTGCCCGTAGGTCCTATACAGGGTGAGTAAAAAAAAAACTGACCCTGATTGTATCCGCCATTTTTATTTTGAGGAAGGGAGGAAACATGTTTTTATTATTTATCTTTAACATATTTGGTATCACTAAAAGCTTAGTTCATATCTTTAATCTGCCACAAAGATAATTCCAATCGGTTGTAATGACGTTCACTAGCGTTTTCAGCGAAGCAAATCAGTGGCCGAAGAAGCTTGTACGTATTATTGACTGCAGAATAAATGTTGGCGCTATGTTGTAACCCGCAAAAATTCAGTACAATTTACCATCAATGTCTTCCTCTTAACATGTCTAGTCCTCATCACTCAAAAAGTAATTTAAAAATAATGAATTGATAATGTATAGTTTCTGGAGCGTTGAAATGAATCATACCGATGAAGGAACAGACAGGAAGACAACCTTTGGGGGTTTAAAAGTATGTCTTTTTCGCTTTGTTAACCCTAGATAAGGCGCGTTATTGGGGTTCGCTTTGTATCTCCAGTTAACGAAAGCGTTATCTCCAGTTAACGGATGTATTGGAGATAGGTTCCTTAGCGAGGGATAAGGAAAAGGTGATACACTTGTGCTTCCTACACGCGCTATTTAGTTGAATCTAAGTAAATGGGAAGGGAAAATGAATTGAGTGACGGACAGGAACAAGCTATACTAACATTGAGGGTTACCAAATACGACTACTTTTTGATATCGAATTATAGTAATAACACAAAAACATACCAAATGTCGATATCGAAAAATAGTAACATTGCAATCTAATTTTCGATATCGAAAATTACCACATTGAAATTACCCTATTCGATTGTTTGAGCACTGGGACCGGTGAATCCTCAAAATGAACGGCTCGTTGGGGCCACGGGACGTGCCCCGTGATTGGCCTTATTACAGGGTGAGTAAAAAAAACTTGACCCTGATTGTATCCGCCATTTTTAATTTGGAGGAAAACATGTATATAACATATTGGTTATCAACTAAAAGGCTAATTCATTATCTTTAATCTGCCGCAAAGATAATTCACATCGGTTTGAATGACGTTCAATAGCGTTCAGCGAAGCAAATCAGTGGCCAGAAGAATTCTTGTACTATAGTGACTGCGAATAAATGTGGCGATGTAACCTCGCAAATTCAGTCACAATTACCATCAATGCCCTCTTAACATTTCAACATCCTCATCACTATATTAAAAGTAATTTAAAAATAAAGGGAACTTGATACTGTATAGTTTCTGGAGGAGTTGATAATGAATCATACTATAAGGAACAGAATCGAAGACAACCTTTGGGGGTTTAAAGTATTGTCTTTTCAGTTTGTAACCCTAGATTAATGCGCCGTTATTTGGGGGTTCAGCTTTGTTATCTACAGTTAACGAAGCGTGATCTCCAGTTAACGGAGTGTTATTTGGAGTTAAGGTTTCCTTATCTAGGAATAAGTAAAAGTGATACCTTGTGCTTCCATACACGCGCGTATTTAGTTGCCTAAAGTAAATGGAGGAAAATGAATTGTGACGGACAGGAAAAAGCTTACTAACATTGAGGGTACCAATACTACTATTTTTGATATCGAATATTAGTAATACACAAAAATAATACCAAAGTCGATATCGAAAAAAAATATAACTTTGAAAAATTACTAATTTTCGATATCGAAAAAATTACACATTGACAATACCATATTTCGATGCAAGCACTGGGAACCGGTTTTAGATGAGAATCCTCAAAATGACGGCTCGTTGGGGCACGGGTACGGACGTATGTCCTTAATACAGGGTGAGTAAAAAAAAACTTGACCCTGATTGTATCCGCCATTTTTAATTTTGAGGAACATGTATCTAACATATTTGGTATCACTAAAAGCTAATTCATATCTTTAATCTGCCTCAAATACATTCACATCGGTTAATGACGTTCACCATGCGTTCAGCGAAGCATCAGTGGCCAGAATAATCTTTAACTATTTTTTAACTGCAGAATAAATGTGGCGCTATGTCCCCCAAAATTCAGTCCAATTTTCCCATCCTGTCCTCCTCTTACCTTTTTCTACGTCCTCATCACTCATAAAATCATTTTAAAAATAATGAACTTGAACTTTTAGTTTCTGGATAGTTGAATGAATCATAACCTATGAAGGAACAACAATCGAAGACCACCTGTGGGTTTAAAGTATTGTCTATATTTGCAGACAAAATTGCCACATCTTGAAAAAAGTGTTTCTTTTAAAACTACAGCCATTTTCAACTGCATTTACATTTTTAGATACACTTATTTGACATCAAAGAACATCCCTTTATCATTTTGTGAGTCCATTACTTAGTTAACCAACGTGTGCATGCAAATGGGAATCCGTGGATAGTGGTAACAGCGACTATCTGATTCAAAGGACTGTAGCTCGGCCTATATTAACCGATATTGAATTATCTTTGGCAGAAAATTAAAGATAATGAACTAGGCTTCTCGATGATCCACATATTTAGATATAATTATTCATAGACACATTCAAAATGGGCGGACACAATCGGGTCAAGTTTGTTTTTTTACTCACCTGTAGATATACCGTAAATATGCGATTTCGTTTGTGTCCTGTGTACTACGCATTAATAAAGCTTTTCAATAATTTGTTAAACGATGACATTACTACCTGAATAATGAAGGCAGAAGATTTCCAATAAAAAGAGATAGATTTTCTCATTAGGAACCATCCAATGACAATAAGTCAAATGCGTTTGGTGTTTATAACTCTTCGCGAAGCTTAGGTTCAAGCAATTGTGTCTACAGATGCAAGCCAGATTCTATCTAACCAAATATCAGATTTATGGTGAATCTATAAACCTCCTATCTCTACAATTATTGGTAGCAACAAATTAGAGCACAGTTTGCTGGCCAATTCTTTCGTAGGAAAGAACAAATATATCAGACGTTCGTATGTAAAGACTCCATGCCCAAGTAGAGGAAGCAGACCATTAACCTACACTGATGATTATGTTTTGCAGAAACATCGGATACGTTTTAAATGACAAAGGGTATCGAGGGTAATCATGAATGAATCTAAAACCCACAGATTCAATGTATTAAAAGAGGCGTGTATGCAGTTTTGCATTGCGAGAATGAGCCGCAGAAACAGAGCAATTTCCTAGCACAGGGTGGGAACTCTTTCAAAGCTACCCTCCTCGTGTCCAAACTCAGACGAGAATGCGATATTGACATTACAATCGCAGATGTTTTTCGCAACCCGGTTTATTGGAATCTCAGAACAGCTGTTCAAGAATCCCAGACCAACAACAATTGCACATCGCAAAGGTCAGTGCTCTGTCATAAAAGCCTTTTCCTTTCATCGTTCCAGCAACATATTGTTAATTTACAACAAACACGTCCCAAATCTACAGCTTATGTGGAGACAATAGTTTGTTATTCATCGCCATGTGTTGAACCGACAAATGTCTTAAAGTATTTAATTGAAGGACATCCAATGCTAATGTCTAAAGTACAAATGTCCAGTAACAAGACGTGTACAATGACATTCCCAGATGAAATGATATCGGAGATTGAATCGGAGAAACTGGATAGATCTGACAACACAAGGGAATATTTGACTGCTTCCATACCGGTAATCGATGTCATTTTGTGTCCATTGTACAAGTTTCGCCATCTAATTACATCCTCAAATGAAACGCTCTTTGTGCTGCATGTACATTGGGTAATAGCAGACGATGTGACAAACCATGACTGTGCTGAAGTATGTCAATTACATCCAGTCTACAAAGTATTTGAAGAACATGCCGCACGAGTTCCTACAGCTACAGCAATATCTTTCGATGGAAACTACATATCTTACTTTTCCTTGAACTTACTTTCATCAAGAATTGCAAACTTTCTTTGTGAAACTTTATCAGACCAAGTGCTGAAGCATAGCCCAGTAGTTCTCGTGATGAAGAGGGATCTGAATGTTGTCGCCTCAATTCTAGGAATTTGGAAAGCTGGTGGTCATTTCCTGCCGGTTGCTTTGAGTAATGAGACTTGTTTGAAATATGTGTTAGAAAGACAGACGCCTGCTGCACTGTTGTTCAATGTGAGAACAGCAACACTAACATCCATGTCGGCAAAATGTCCCATATGGTGTGTAGATGACATACTGAAGTTTTCGCACGGTAAAGGGGTGATAAAAGATGATATTACTAGCGATTCGAAGGTTAGCGATATCGCCTACATTATCAGGACTTCCGGATCTACAGGAAAACCGAAACAGTGTCGAATTTCACATCAGAGCCTGCGCACTGTGGCTGAAGCTTGGAAGCAGACATTATTCGTTTCCAATTTCGTGGTCAATGTTCTTCAGTGGGCACCGTTGTCTTTCGATGTGTTCATTGTGATATAATTAAGGCATTGGTCTGTGTTCCAGGAAAATTGATTATTTGCCCAGACAATCGCAGATTAGATATACCACATATCCGAAATTTCATTCGAGACCAGCACGCTACTGTCTTTGAAACCACACCGCAGTTCGGATTTCAAATAGCCAACAAGTGCAGTGCAACAGACCTTGAATCCATTAAGATCTTTATTCTTGGGTCCGATGTACTACATAAGCACGTGTACAGGCAAATACAGTCGCAACTAAGACCTGATCAAAAATTGATTAATAGCTATGGGATGACAGAAGCCACCATTGATTCTTCATTCTTTAAAGGCGGTGCTTTACCATCAACAAGAAGTGAAACCGTTCCAATCGGAAAGCCCCTTCCAGGAGTAACGATGCACATCCTTGATTCAGAGACACTTCTGCCATGTCCTGTTGGTTCGAGCGGAGAATTATACATCAGTGGCGATACACTTGCAACCGGGGACGTAGAGCTGGTCCAAATGGTTCACTGTCAAAGTAAGGCTCTGAAAACGGGCGATGCTGCGTGTTGGATACCAACAGGGGATATAGAACTTATGGGTAGATTGGACAAAATGGTTAAAGTACGTGGCTTCCGAATTAGTACCACAGAAATCGAAAACAGGATAGTTGATATTATTCATAGGGTAGTAGAGGCGTACGTGACTCCAATGGAAGCTGGCGATAAGGGGGAAGTAGAACACCTATACGCTTACCTGGTTCTGGAAGAGGGATTCCAACATAAATACACCATAAATCTTCAACATGTATGCAGCAAGCTAAAAGGTGAATTGCCATATTACATGCTGCCCGATAAAATTCAAATCATACAAGAAGTTCCACTTACTATCCATGGGAAAGTCGACAAAACTGTCCTTTCAAAAATATCACATCCAATGGCGAAATCAAATGGCCATCAAAGAAAAGCCAGTTCGGCAACGATGTTGAAGCTTAGAGAGTGGTTTGCTGAAGCCCTCGGTCTGCCTAATCATGATCTTGTCAGCAATGACTTGACTTTCATCGAACAAGGTGGTCATTCTCTGGTACTGGTACGGTTTTGGTCGCTGATATCCAACGAGTCTTCATTTCAACTACAAATCGAAGACCTGCATTTGTACACGACAATAAGTTCCCTGGCCGAATTTATCGATCATAAAGAAAGCCTTGGAGCTAGCATTTGAATTTACTGCAAGTAAATACGATTGTTTGTAATGCTGAAGTGTAAAGTGAGCCTGTTTGAAGAGCTGAGTAATAAACTGTAGGAATTTCATTCATGCAATAGAGTATATTAAAGGAGAACCTGTACAACGAATAATATTAAACAATATGCACTATAAAATAATTATTGACCACATATCGAGTGGTTTCATTAGAAAACCCGAATTATATAACCCTAACAATGAATTAAAACCATCTAGTCTGACCATGTGCTATTTAAAAAATCGCGCTAGTGTATAACGTGTTATGCGATACGACCGGCACGTTTAGATCATATAGGCTATACGAAATACACATTATGAAAGCATCATGTGCGAAGATGTATGACGCTACTGTGCCGTCCATATCGCATAACACAAATACATATCCCATATACAGTAGCGCGAATTTCAAATAGCGCATGGTCAGACAAAATGCTTTTAATTCGTTTTATGGTTAGTATAATTTCGTTTTCCCACGAAACCACTCCATATGTGTTCAATAATTGTTTTTATAGTGTATATTGTGTAAGTTATTCTTGATACAGGTTCTCCTTTAAGTACAGGATACAATTCTTTGGTCTGGGAGAATTTCAATCATTCAATAGACTACTTGAAAATCACTAAATGAACTTACGAACTTACTACACGCATGTGGCCTATGACAATTTTCCACCTGGATCTACCCATATTGAGAAGAAATGGCGTATCTTAATTTTACTGCACCTGTCGAATGTCCACAAAGCTGCTCTCCCTTCTACTAATTGTGTCTAGTATCAGTTCAACATGGTCAATGACATAATTATCACTGACTGACTGACTGACTGACTGACTCACTCACTCACTCACTCACATCACTCACTCACTCACTCACTCCTCACTCACTCACTCACTCACTCACTCACTCACTCCTCACTCACTCACTCACTCACTCACATCACTCACTCACTCACTCACTCACGGACTCACGCACCCACGCACCCACGCACTCACTCACTCACTCACTCACTCCTCACTCACTCACTCCTCACTCACTCACTCACTCACTCCACTCACTCACTCACTCACTCACGCACTCACTCACTCACGGACTCACGCACCCACGCACTCACTCACTCACTCCTCACTCACTCACTCACTCACTCACTCACATCACTCACTCACTCACTCACCGCACTCACCCACTCACGCACTCACTCTCTCTTTCTCTTTCTCTTTCTCTCCCCTGCCTAGATCATTTTCCATCCCAGCGTCAATTAGTATTGAGTGGTCTGCAATTGTCCAAAAGTACGAGAGAATATTGCCACGGAAAAATGTTATCAATAGTTTCGCTATGGTTATTATTATGTCGAAAAAGATGTGTAGGGTGGTTTTCTTCTTGATCTAGGTCTCCCGGAGCGAGTATAACATCCGTCATCATGAGTTAAGATCACGCCCGCAATATACAATGTCCTCTTAATTCTCTCTGTTTGGTGCTCTCAAAATATGACCGCATTCTTACCCCCATCAATTTGGCAATTTTAGTACATTTAACAAAACATGCCTCGTTTCGGCGGCCATCTTGGATACTTAAATGTTTAAGCCCACTTCATGAAGGTAGAACTTATTTCGTTTAGTCCTGGATAAAGTTCCTATCTATATTAACAATACAAAGCAGTTTTTTCATAAAACAATGGTGACCATTTTGAAATAAGCAGTACGAGCTAATATGCAACTTTTCGGGTGGAAACATACCTAATCCTTGTCAGGGGGACACCCCCTAAGGTGATATTATTGGAAAATTAATCACCAGGTGGGTGTGTTACACTGTGTTATGTAATATATTTCGTGTAATGTAATAACCGACGCGTAATGTAATAAATTTTGACGTGTTATGTAATAAAACGCGTAATGTAATAAAAATTGACGCGTAATGTAATAAAAATTGACGCGTAATGTAATAAAAATTTTCGTGTAATGTAATAAAAAAAATGACGCGTAATGTAATAAAATTAACGCATTTTGTAATAACATGACAATATACTTTAGAATTTCACATAATTTTCAAGGAAATTAACATTTCTATTCAACCACCGGCGTATCCAGGGGTGTACTCACGTGCACACGAAAACACACTGATCAGGCACTTTCCGGATAACTTTATTCCACCGCACCCCGGTAGGAACTCTGTTTTTATTGACCTATGTTAACACTTAAGATGTCTTGTGGACTCCCGTTTGGTGTATGGTTGGATTTTTTTTTTCAAAACTCTGTTCATTGGTGGGAGTCCATAACAACAACCATACACATAACTTGGAAAAATAAATTCGATCAAATGCGACGGCCATTTATAACGCGCACAATTGGATGTAGTTAAGCAGCGCTAGTCATAACACTATGGATTCAAGTATAACAAAACAACGCCTTTCTTGCCACATCGGTTTAAAGCAATGCCACATACTGAAATATCCCCAAATCCAACGTAACCAGTGGTTGTCATGTGGCCATTGGAGTATTCATTGCGAAAAAAAACCCAGACTTATTCCGACAAATGTACACTACTGTACAGTCAATCAAGGAAGCTACCATGTTTTTTCCTTGTGGTATATTTAACAACTCCCGCATTCAATACCGAAACAGAAGCCAGCGAAACTAAGGTATGACGTGACCTTCAGCAAGTTTTTGCCAAAAGCCTCATCCTTTTGAACCTCGTTGAGCACACAAATGATAGGAGCAAAAGTTCTTTTAGAAATTGTTATTGCAAACGGGCTTACACTTTTTTTAAAACCTCAGTGATTTGAGAAAAATTTAAAGAGGGGTGTTTTTAATATCATTTGTGATTAACAAAGGTTTTTAGTTGGCCTAACACCAACAATCCATGAAAAACGTTTGACATTTTAACAGCGGTTCGCGTAATAATTTATATTTTTTAAATCGCAGTCGCACTGTAAACCTGATCTTTATACAATGGATTTGCTACACCACAGTAATATTATATGAATGGAGCAACCGAGCGACATTTTGTCCTACCGACACAATAGCATTCCAGAGACCACCTGTTTAACAGAATTGTATCCCGGTGCACGTTTTAAGAGACATGCCATCCCATACGCTCAAATACAATACCAAAAAAACGTTCACTTAAAAAACCCACCAAGTTTTAAAAAGATTACGAGCCGTATAAAATTACTAAATGTTTAGAGAGCACCAAGTATACTTTCCCTTCCCTAATTCCTTTGGTGAGAAACGTTTGTGACATTTCATTAAGAAGAACCATATAATTAGACCATTTGTTGATTTAAAATAAATCCAACTGCATTTATTCTTAAGGAGTTCAAGTTTTGTAATTAATTATTCCTATTTCTTGTGTAAAAGGTCCGTCTTTTCTGACTTGAATACTCTCTTCAAATTTAATTTCTTAGTTTTCGTTTTTTCTTCCTTGATTATCTTTTTGTTGTAGATGTCTCAATACGGAATAAAGCCAAATCTCCTTGCAACATCAATTGTCTTCCCGACGGATCTACAGTCGACTGTTCTATAGAATGTATGTTGGTTATGAGTTCTGTGATAGAGTCTACTACGTATTTTTCTGGTTATTGTACCATCTTCTGTGACGAAAGAAGATTACCAAAGACCATAGGAAGGTCCAGCTGCTCTGGTTGTCTCACGTATGAAGAGGGATTGTTTTGAACCCGGCATTTATTTCTTAGCACCTCTAGCAATGAAAACTATAAATATATATTTGGGCTGTTGGAGGTTGATGGTGAGAAAACTTATATTTTCTTTTGCATTGTAGAAAAAATGGGACCAATTTTGCCAATGGGCAGACGCCTTGAGTATACTTGGTGCGCTCCTAAACATTTATTCATTTTAGTACGGCGCGTACTCTTTTTTAAAAACTTGGTGGTCTTTTATCGTTGAACGTTTTTTTGGTAGATCTCCTTTATTTTGTGAACATCAAATAGTTATCAAAAATTTGAGATTTTTATAAATTTATTATATATAGTGTGAAAAGTAAAACTTTTCGTGTTTTTGACATTAATTATTTCCTTCAGTTTACTGAGATATTGAGATTTAAAGTTTCGTCAATTTTTAGGCCTTGTTCACAACAAAAAATATAATTAAAGGGGCATCAATTGTGGAAGTGTATTTTTGTTCCCCCCCTTTTTGTGATAATACAATGGTATTTTACATTTTAAAAAAAAAGAACAAGAATGAAGTTACTGCATTTGCATTTAGGAAAAGACGTATTTTTACCAACAGGAACACGTGGAAATTCTACAATCTACGGAAACCGCAACTGTTAATTTCTATGATAAGCTTATAAAAAAAGATGCATCACTCAGAATCATTTAAACTGTGAAATCCATAAAAGAATTCCCGGAAAAACCCCCTAACCAGGCTGAAAATAACTAAAACTAACTAATTGGCAGCAAAAAGTACTAATCATGGTTTTTTTTTCCTTGCAAAGTGGCATCTCTGCAAAATCTGAAACATTATGTCTGAACAGGTAAATTTTACAACCGAAGCAACCGCATAACTTTCAACAACCATACCATATTAGCCGTTTTGGCATTAAAATTCGAATTCAACTTATATGAAATACCTGTAAAATCTTACGGGAATGTACGCAACCCGATCTAGGCAGAGGAATCTTTTTGTTAGAGAACTATTTCTTGTAATTAATACTTATTTGTAAACAGAATTACACGTGTACACACTCGACTCATTACATTTTGTGCATGGAATGTTGTGAACGCTATATGAACTGTGTCACTGTTACGAGGTTATTTACAATGAGATTAAATGAAAATTCAATAAAAAATCAGTGTAACTGTAAGTACTTGAATTGCTTACCCCGAATATCATGAAATGAATCATCTCAACTAAAAACAATGATAGCCCAACTAAGACTTACTTTAATTAATAAGTCGAAAAAGGTAGGCTCGAACGGGACTCGACCCACAAACACCCCAAATAAAATCAAAACTGTACTTATTTTGACCGGTGGGCCATCAAAGGTAGGCTTAGAATATTCGGGCGAATTGTAGTCCCTTTGAAACATTCCCGAGAAGTTGCAACGAAATTAGATGTTGGATTACTATGAATTGAGAGTTTCATATAGGGGCTCTGCCAATGCAATTAATTACATTGCAGATTTGTGGGCTTGTACGGGACGCTTACACTTTGGTCCAGGAGCACTAGTTTATTGCTCGTTTTCCTTGATAATTTTACCTAGTTGTCCTGGTATTGAAAGAAATGAAGCAGCTTCTCATGTACAATAGGACGGCAGAAAGTTTTCTGGTTGTATTAATTTTCGGTTCAAATTGGAGGAAAAAGTCCCAGATTTTTTAAATAATTGTGTCTCATTTTCCGTCATAGGTTAGTACTTTTTTTAGATATATTGTTTACGAAATGCTTCAAAAGACACATATCTATGTATGAATATTCATGTAAATCGAAATGACAACCTAGGTGTTCGACAATGAACTGAATACTAACAATTACATATACTTCCATATCAGTTTGCATGGTCAGGGTGACCGTTAGACTACAAATTAAAGAGAATGCATCAAGAACTGAATACTGACATAATTTTATTAGCCAAAGTGTGGGCCACGGCGGACTCGAACTGACACAACCGACTAACCCAAAAGTCGCTTAGACCGCATGCTGCCTACGGGAGGGAAGCTTGTAAATAGACGCGAATTGTTTGCATATGCTAGTGAGGGTTATTAGTGATGTGAATCAAAAGAATTCCGTTAACAATTCATTTCTTTGTATAAAATCATATTATTTCAATGTTAGCAGGTAAAAGGCACATCTGAGGATTAAAAAAAAGAAAACATGTACTAAATTTTGTCAATATTAATTCGCAATAACGGCCTGTGGTCTGTGAGACCGTTTTTTAAGTTTCATTTTGCCCACCTAATAAATCGCTATACGTGACCGTTGAAAGCACTTTCAACTCGTCGTTTCCGTTGTCTAAATCATATCGTGCTCATGCAATGTACCAAATAACTTCTGAGGTTGAATATAACATGTGAGCTATTGGATACGTAGGAGTTTAGCGGTCGTTAACGACACTCCACCTAGTGGTTTTACTCGTCAAGCACGCGTCAAACAAAGGGAAGTTTGTTGTCTGATAATAAAGGTGTGTGTCGCTGTATTCATGGATGTTCTAATGCTTTTTGCTGTTTTGTGCTTTATTTTTTGGTTTTTATTTTTAACAACTTGGTGGACACACTAACGTGTGTCTTAATAAGGAAAGATTTGGAAATGTTGAACTATAGATGAATTAGATTCCATGCCAGAAACTTCAAGGGCCAAGGTGACAGTAAGTAAAGAAAATGCTCTTACTCTCGTGTAATTTTAATGTGCTGAAAGTCGTGAGCTACCGCCGGACGCGAACCGAAAAAGGACTATCCCCAAAAAGCACAGCATAAACGTCCTTAGACGCTCGGTCACGAAGGAAGCTTATAACATATAACGGCAAAATTGTTGGATATGATAGTAAGTGGCGGTTCAGTAGTGATGTGAAAAAGAATACCCGTTAAACGTCATTTTCTTTGTACATAGAGTGAATTATCTTCAATAGTATCCCAAAAGGCAATCATGAGGATAACTAGAAATTATGTATAAGTTTGGCTACTATCCATGTCGTAATAAAGGCTGTAGGTTGTGAGAGTCCACTTGTGCGTTTCAGACCACTGGCCACTAATAATCATATAAGTGACCGTTTGAAAGTACTTATAATTCATCGTTCCGTTTTATTTCATAAGTTGCACATGAAATGTTCACTATACATTTTGTGGGTTGAATACATGCTCGGGTTGTGTAATGCGAGCGGTTAAGTGATTATTGATGATATTGCAACCTAGTGCTATTTTCGTCAAACGCGCGTCAAACTAAAGGGAGTTTGTTTCCGTTAATATACTCACGGTGTGTGTCGTTTGAATCGGGCGGTTTTAATGCTTTTTTAGCTGTTTTGGCGTTTTTTTAGTTGTATTTTTAAAACTTGGTGGACACACTACCGTGTGTCTTTAATGAGCTCACTTGCATTGGCTTGAGTCTGTCGTCTGTTAGGTCGCGATCAACATTTCAATAGCGATGTTTGCGGCTCCCGTGAACGGTTCTCATACCAATAGGTTTCTTTGAGGGCAGCAGCTTCCCGCGCACGGTACTCATACAATCGGTTTCTTTTAGGCGCAGCAGCTAACTTGAAAAGTAGCCTATTGTATGAGTACTGTGCGACGGGAGCCGCAACATCGCTATGGAACACATTTTGTATAAATGACCGGTGTCATAAAACTATCGTGTCCCTGTGACTGAGTGTTCCTACCACCCATCGTCTATTGTGTTCTCCTTAAGTGTTGTACGCATCACTTGTTTCATTTGTTACCCAAATGGGCCTCGTCTACAAGGTAACGGTTCATTCCGTACTGTTGATATGGTATATAGACAATTTATAATAGGGGGACATCAGTGTCTTTCACCGACTCTTAACCACGGCTTGGCTTTTTTGAATGACCAATATGACCGTCAGGCCTACAATTACGCAAACCCATGTTTCAATCCAATGTTAGAGAGATCAGTGTTAGAAAACCCACCCAATGCGCGGTTTCAGCCAATCTACGTACTTTCAAGTACCGAGTAGCGCTCTTTTGTATGATGACGATTTTCCTAATTTATTTTAAACACTATATTTTCAAAATCCCATGAGTCATTTTATAAAAAATAGGCACAAAGTGTATGCCATTTTTGATATATTATATACTGTAAAGGAAAAGTTAAATTAAATCTGTGGTTTAATTTCAATGTTAAAAGTCTTTCATACAGGCAGAACTTGACTACCACCGATCACTTCAATTGGGTGTGTGAAAGACTGAAACATGGCTGTGGCAAAACGATATGCGTAAAAAATACAACATGGCGGAGTCATTAAAGTCGTCAATGATTCCGAAAGTCAAGCATGCAAATGGTTATTTTTTCACAAGGGATACTCCAATGACCATGAAAACCATCTGTTACGTCAATTGGATATTTCATAAGATATTTGCCGAAAGATTCAGACCATAAATCCCTTTAAGACTGAGAATAGAGGTTTTCTGGTTCGAGTCACCGTTAAACCTTTTCTTGATTTAATCCGTTTTTCAATATTTTTATAGTAAGAGAATTTAGAATCCACTATAAAATCGGCGTAACAAAACACGTCAGTATGTGTGTTATACTGGCGTAATGTAAGTACTACATTGCCGTCCTAATGTAATCATATTTAATTACATTATGTGGCATGTTATTACCTTTTTTTTACACAACACGAAAATTTATTACAATTACGCGTCCACTTTTTTACTCGTCATAATTGTTTGTTTATTTATTTTCGTGTAACTATAATCGACGCGTTAATGTAAATAAAATCTCTGCCTCACGTAATTTAATAATCAGAGTAATGTAATAAATTCTGCCGTGTAATGTAATAAAACGGTAATGTAATACAATTACCGCGTAATGTACTAATATTTTATTACCATACGCGGCAATATTTATTACGTACCTGTTTTATTACACAACACGGCAAATTTGTTAACATAAACGCGTCCTTTGTTACGCAAATCTATGTGTTATTTATTTTCGTGTAATGTAATATCTACTCGTAATGCAATAAATTCTGCCGTGTAATGTAATAAAGGGTAATGTGAAAATTTGCCGCGTAATGTAATAATAGTTTTTTTACATTACGCGCACTGTATTCAATAATGTTTATTTACACAACACGCAAATTGATTCCATTACGCGCGTCACTTTGTTACATACCGCGTCACTTTGTTACGCGAAATTTTGTGTTGTGTTTTTTCGTGTAATGTATAATCGACGCGTAATGTAATAAATTCTGCCGTGTAATGTAATAAAACGGATAATTTAATAAAAGTGCCGCAGAGTATATATTTTATACTTACGCGGCAATTTATTGGCCATACCTGGTTTTATTGGCACAACACCAACGGCAAATCTATTACATTACGCGTACTTGTTACCGTACGCGTCACTTTGTTACGAAATATATTGTGCTATTTATATTTCTGTGTAATGTAATAATCGACGCGTACTGTAATAAATTCTGCCGTGTAATGTAAGAAAATTGCCTCGTAATTTAATAATATTTATATAAAATACGCGCATTTTTTTATCCGAAATTAAATAGGACCCGCTATAGTCCAAAATTAAATAGGTCCCGATTCCGAAAATATAGTTGGGTAGCAGTGGCCTTTCCATATTCGGCTAGTGGACCCTGTTTATAACCGCAATAGCCGACTTTTGCATATGCGGAATACAAACCAATGCGTAACCAGAACTTTGCAAATTGGGGGGAGGGGTGGCGCAGAAGGGTCCCGAGGCATTTTCTGAGGGGGTGAATTTGGGTCCTTCTCCATAGATACTGTACCAACGGCCAGTTCAATTGGGGGCCGACGGGGGGGGGTGGGGCTCAGCTTCTGAGCTGGGGCTCCCTCCTCTGGTTTTTTCCCCTATTTCGAACCATTCTCCCACCTGCCCCCACCGGTTGGTACGTCACTGCTAAGCCCTAACCATATACCAGGGGTACATATGGGCGCCATGCCCGCCCCCAGCTATGCAGACCAAGGAAAACACCGCTGGACAGTTAATATTTATAAGATAGGTTAAGACATCGTGCGATATGTTTCAGAACCTTAGCTAAGCCAAGGCAAAGACTGAGGAAAAGACACTTAGCCAGTTTTAAGCCAATGCGATGTGGGCTAGTTATGTGTACCCGTTGTCCCTTTCACATCCCCAAACACCAGGGGTTGGGCCGTGGGGGGGGGTCACCCAGACATAGCCATCCCTTAGTTAAAGGTGCAACGAGAGATTTTAAGGCACCCAATATTGTGTCATACATAGTAATTTCATATAGATTAGACACTCAATAGATTACTTACCTTGTATTTGGCTACAGAAATGTCTTAACAAGACGAGAAAGAAAAAAGGTTGTGATTTTGAGTTGCTTATATTCCAATGTAAAACATAGGCTGAATTTGTTTATTTGCTCCTTATACGAAATTAGAAATTTTACAATTTTTGTACCAAAGAAACATTCTCAGCTTAATCCTTTCAGATGGGGATAATTTTGATGGAAAGCTTTACATCAGGGCAAAAATCAGTTACTTTCGATTTCTTTAGGGACACCTGATTAGTGAAATCTCTCGTTGCACCTTTAACATTCGAAAAATCAAAGGTTGAGAAGGTGATAAGGATGAAGCCACCCCAAACGGACTCCGGGCGGTGATTCCTTAGTAAACCAAAAATGGACCTAAGTTACACAGAGCCGAAGACATCCACCAAGATTAAGGTCAAGAATAAATTCGAATCAATACTGACGGACAGACAAACGACAAACCGACGGCCACACACACATGCGCGCGCAAGACTGACAAACACACACACACATACACACAACACACTCTCACACACAGATCATCACACACACACACGAAGTCGCAAACATCTCAGGAGTCATTAGGCATGCTAAGTCAAACTAATACATACAAAATGCCATGTTGTTACATAATGCGTTAATTTTTATTACATTACGCGTCCAATTTTTTATTACATTACGCGTCAATTTTTATTACATTACGCGTCAATTTCTTTTTATTACATTACGCGTCAATTTTTATTACATTACGCGTTTTATTACATAAACACGTCAAAATTTATTACATTACGTGTCGGTTATTACATAACACGAATTTTACATAAACACGGTGTAACAGGGTGCAGAAACTGGCTCATGGACTATCTTGCCTGTAACTCATTAGCTCGAACACCGTAAAGAAGCCAGCAAGGTTTAATTGTGGACAGAATTCGTCCAGCTGTAAAGATTTTTTATGTAATATTGCGTAAAATCTTATATCGAGTGTAACATTATTGAATTGTACAGTAATTGTGTTTTGAACATTCCAAATTCTTAAAGTAATCGATTTGAATAAAATAATTAAAACAGTGTTTAATATAAAAAAATCAGATATTTGTACAAATCTGTTTGTGTTTAAAGGGTATTTCTGACCTTCGACGTCCACGAGTCGTCGTAACATAATCAAGCATGTTAAGTATATTAATCACAAATAGGTAAATTTCACACATCTTATCTCAAATGAAGCTTCCAGTTGAACCCAGATCAAGGCTGTTATTGGGTTGTTGCTGGTTATCACAAATCCCCAGACTTCCAGAAAGTAAAACAAATTGTTGGGTAGATTAATTAATTTCATATTTATTTTTATGCACATATAAAAAGTACAAGCAAATTGAAAAGGAACATATAAAGCCAGACAGGAGGGTTGAGTAGGCTGAAAGCCTGGCTCAAAACTCCGCAAGCATTTGCACACACATGACATTTTTTTAAAACAATATACATAAGCACAAAAATAAAATATCATAAAATATGGATATAAAAGATAATAAATAAATATTAAAGGCCAAACCCTGAAAAAGGACTGACAAATAATTAAATCACCCATTTGGAATAAAACCAGGACCTGCCTAGGTTGACCAATCATGGTCATTTTGTATAAAAAATAGCATAGGAGCAAACTATGCACGTTGACTGAGTGATTTCAGAAGTTTTTTGGAGACCTGCTTCAAGGGTTTACTATTGTTAGAAACCATGGGAAAAATTGATTGAATAGCACACACATTAGAATCAGTAATGAGCCCTCTGCTACCAACCTCAACACATAGACTGGTTCCATTTCTCAAAAAAGTGATTCCTATCGGCAAGGACAGAAGGCATTTTTGAGTAAAAGCAATTGAAACGTGTTTTCTATACGGAAATTTTATGCGGCGATTCCAAATCTTACGGTCCCAGAGCTAATTTTTAGAGGAAGTGTGCCTAATTTGCATAAATTCAAAATGGCCGTCATTTTAACGTTTGTTGCACATAACTCAAGATTTAAGGTTGTAATGACTCATTCTGGTGTCATACAAAGGTTTTCAGGGTTAAGAATTACAATAGATCATTAGTTATAGCATTAGGTCAACTTAACAGTTAATTTGCATAAAGAATTCAAAATGGCTTGCCATTTTGACATTTTTGTTCATAACTCAAGATTTTAAGGCTGTACTTCATTCTGTGTGTCTATACATATGTTTTCAGGGTCAAGGAATTAAAATTAGATCATTAGTTATGGTCATGCGCCATGAGTGGGGTATACAAACGCGGGTGGTGGCGTTACTTTTCACAAATATGTTAAAATGTTTTATTGTAGCATTAGAACCAAGTTAGGTATTCAGCTGATGATATTTAATTTTAAAGGAATTTAGCTAGCTTTGATATGGTAGAAGATTCATTGTGTGATATTTTTACTTGTTTGAGTTGTCGTAATTTTGAGTCAGTCTGGCGGTCAGAGGGGTGGTGCCTAGGTGAGGTGCCTACGAAGAGGCATGTGTTAAGGCTAGGGAATGTTGATTTCGGGCATTTTTGCATTTTTTGTTTATATCTTTGTAAAACCCATGCATGTATAAGATAATAACATCTCATTTTGATTGGTATTTATGTGGCATCATTTGACCTATACAACAGTTTAAGCTATGTATTTAATTGAATTTGGTAACAAATGAGACTGCACAAAATTTTGTACTTTTGACATCAAAATTTCACTTTCCACCTTTATGACACATGTGGCACCCTGTATATGAACATAACATGTTGCATATCTGTCTTCCTTACATTTTAGCTAGCTTAAAACAATATATAGGTTTTATAGTATCTCAAAAAAAAAAAATGATATTACTCTCATTAAGTGTGAAATGAAAAGTTTAATATTTGGAAGCTGCATTTCAAAGGGAATGGAACACCTTGCTCCCAACTCATGGTGTATGATTTATAGAATTAGGTCATGTTGACAGTTAATTGCATAAAAATTCAAAATTGGCGCCTTTTTAAATTTTTGCAAATTACTTGTAAATATATGGGACATAATACCTGAATGATGGTCCTGTTGTGTTCTCTGAGCCCTGAAAACATATGTATAGGACATAAAGAATGAAATGAAGTCTTACAAGCCTAAATCTGAGTTATGTACAGAAAAATGTTAAAATGGCCGGCCATTTTGAATTTATGCAAAATTAGCCACACTTCCCTAAAAAAAATTAGCTTTGGGGACCGAAGATTGGACATAATCAGCATCAAATTTCCGTATAGAAACACTGTTTCAATTGCTTTTACTCAAAACATCTTCGAATAGGGCTTTTGACAAAAATGAACCAGTCGAACAGAGGGAGTTGGACTCATAAACCTGTTCTTGCAAATCATTGGTGAGACCCGCATACTTATTAAGCTTGCGATCATGAGCTTTGTGGATGTTTGCTCAAAAAGGGACGTGAGCTCAATAGGAGATTGACTTGAGCTTTCATTAATGGACACAATATTTCAGGCCGCTGCTGAGTTGGCAGAATGTCAGGAGGAATTGTGGTGCCTGCTATTTTTTGGCACCAGCGAGATCCCCATAAAAATTCCATGGCTGGTCACTGGACTTCTGTGAGGCGTTATCCATGATAATGCGGAGAACAGAGTCATGACGCCAGGTATAGATATGTGACATTTGTTTGTGTTTATGGCGCCCCTGTTGGTGTATGTAAGAGAGAACGGGCAGGCAAAAGCCACTATACTTTGCTATGGGAGGAAATTCTGTTTTTTGCTGTAACTTTTGTTTCGAATTAGATAATACTAACTTTCTATCAAGCATAATAAGCTAATACTAACAGCTGCATTTTGTGACCAATTAGATCTGGAAGATTCTGCAAAGTAATGTATAAACAGATTTTATGTGGTCTGTAACAGAACCTATTGTAATATTTGCCTGCCAGAAAACAACAGAGGGCGGCATGAATGTCAACAAGTGACGTATAGGTCAACATCATCTATAGCGGCCTGCATCAAGCATAGTTTACAGTTTGTCAGCACGTGTTGAAGGGTTCTTTGGTGACTGCAGAGGGTGCCCTTAGTATTTTTCTTTTTCCCCCAAACGGACTAAGGTTGGTTTTGTTGGGGGTATCAAGAAATGCATTGAGCATGAATTTCATGATTCCGTTCGGAAAGATCCTAAATAACGGAACTTCCAGAGTATGGTCGGATTTTCCAAAAGAGCAATGCGGAGCAGATCACCTGGACACCAGATTTTTGAGATGGTTTCAGCCAACCCTCGGTCACCTCATCTTTTATGGAACGGTCACCAAAGTTTTTGTGTCTTGATGGCTGAGTATGATCAGCATTGTAGATCGTATTTGACAGTATGTGGAAAACAGAGAACTTAGTTTACGGACATTTACCCTCCTTCAATACGGGAATCAAGAAGCGGTATTATTAACCTTGGGGGTCCGCTTTAGATCTCGAGGAAAGGTGTGAGCCCCAACATGACTTCTAGAACATTGGTAGATAGATGTAATTATTGAGAAGATGCGGAATATGAATAACTTCCGGGCTGCAGATCTAGCTAGCCCACTCCAAGATTTAACATATTTGTGAACTATGGAGTCAAGGGCAAGGAGATTAGTTTTGGGTTGTCACGTCGTGGCGAGGATGAAACAGGATTGAGGGGAGGAGATTACATTTTAATAGATTTAACCTTATATTCTCCTCTAACCGAAGCTTGTAAATCCTCTCAAGGCGAGGGCAACCTTACGAATAATGATGCATCAAACATGTGCTTGGGGGCATAAGTTGGCAGGAGCTGGCAGCAAGGCCGCGCAAGTTTGCAGCAAGCAAGCATGCTTGCAAATGATTGCACAAGCATGCATCAGGCCATACATGCTTGCAGGTTTGAAGCATGCAGGCACATTCGCAAGCATGTGCGAACATTTGCAAGCATTTTACACAGGTTTGCAAGCATGCGCGCACATTCAAGCAAACAAGTTGCAAGCGTGACATTCGCAAGCAACCACACATTTTGCAAGGCAACTCTTGCAAGCAGTATATGTACGCATTCTGCAGCTTCTGCAAGCATTTTACAAAAACATGACAAGCTTGCCGAAGGAGTTTGGAACTTTGTATTAATTTTGGAATGCAGCATGGAATGTTGTTGTTACCCTGAACGTAGGATTAGAAAGGTGATAAAGTTCATATTATCAAATTATACAATTATTAATTAGATTTTGTATAAAAACTTTCAAGTCTTTCTTAAACATATACTTTGTAACATTGGCCTCGGTGAACGCTTCAATATTATTCGAAATAAGCATTGCCATGGCCTCGTCCATTTTTTTTAAATTTTTATGAGGGCTGCATGAGCCCGAGGAGCAAAATAAAGCTTGAACCTGAAGTTGACAACAACTTAGACTGGTATGTGGGTACAAGTTTTTACTGACTACTTACTAGGTGAACAATGCTCACATCCACAAGCAAATTCAGGCTAAAAAAAAAAAAGCTGAGCGGGCAAACAAGCACGTATGTCCTATGTTCATCCACGCTTCGACTATGTGATTAACCACGGGCTGCCGTGTACCAAGGCTCCTTTCCAGCTGTGTATTTTCATTCAGCTGTCGTATGATGTGGGGTCCTTACACATCTGTGTTCGAGATACTTTCTAACGTTATGGATGATCTAGCCAAATCAGACACAGTCTTGGCTTAATTTGAATGAGGTTGATGATTTTGCAGTGATTGCAGAAAGTGGCACTGAAATGATTCGAAGCTGAAAAAGTTCAAGCTAGTACGAATCATGTACAAGACAAAGACACGGCATTGAAGGATTGTACATGTTAGGGCAGTAGTATACTGGACATTTCACAAAATACTACAGCACACACATTCTATCATGATGATTCACAATGGACGGGGTCTCGAGTGATCGAGGTCCAAGACCAAGTCTAGTAGTAGAGTCAGGACTCAGTCATGATGACATGCACGGTAAATTATTAAAAAATGAACACCCCAGCTAGTATTGTTATGGCATTGGCATTTACCCAAGGCTATCGTAATCGTACTGTATAACAACATGCTAGTTAGGTGGGTATGAATTCAGCATTCTGTCACCACATTCCTTCAAGATCAGAGTCCTGATGCATGTTCAACACGTTGGCGGTTGAATACCGTGAGGCTGGCCGAATTAATTAGGGCATGAGGGGTGGTGGCACAATAATACAAAATTATTTCTAGTAGGTGATATTATAGCTAAGTGGACTGCATGCAGGGCTGAGAGGGCTGCATGTAGACATGGACAAGGAAAGAATTTTATTTTTTAATGATTGCAATTTGCATTTGTGATTTCTATTTCTACGTGTACAGGCTAATCAATGTAGCCATGGCCTGATATGACTAGTTTCGGGACCGCAACGCTAAGGTTGTATCTCCGGGGTCTACAACATACGTTGCGGGAAAATCCAGTTAGTTTCAGCGAGCACAGAAATTTTTATGCACATTTCAAGAGGAACTATCATGCGATCCGTTTAATCACACATATGCCTAATTGAGCAATACCACAGGGTTTAATGTTAACTAAGGCGCTGTGCGGTACTTACTATCATTGCGATTACTCACGTTTGAAGGAACAACTCGGCAATTTTTCTTCAGGTTCCTTATCAAGGATATCCGCGGGCTCCCCAGCGCATTCAGCGGCCATTCATGTTACAAAATCTTGAGGGATGCCTGGAAACGACGGACAGGGCCGCGATCCCGTTGGCAATTTTCACGTTCGTTCATCACGCTATGTTAGGCTTACGTGGATTGCGAATGTGTACTGTAATCTCGAATGGAGTAGCAACCATGATCAACATGAGACTGTAGCGTGTGTCAGAAGTATTTCCTTATTTTTTTCATTTTTAAAAAGACAATTATAATGACAGAATTGCTACTGAAAGAGTATTACTGCCGATCGAGGAAATTTAGGAAACAAAGTATTTGCAAAAAGGAATTTTGAAGAGCACATTAGTTGGTCAGTGTTCCCGTTCAAAAAACCGGCTTCGTAGAGGGTACTTGATCGGCCAATAGATATGACATTGTCACATGATGTGGTGTTTATATTCCAGTGATGGCAATTAGTTTACTGGCAGTAGCACTAGCGGAAGCTAGTGCATGCGCTGTACGTATGTGCCAAGTCAGAAACTTCAAAAATATGGACAAGAATAAACACGACATAACTCCTTACGCCTGCCCATTCAAATTTCAGTAAACATGTACTCTCCGTCGGGTGACAGTTATAACTTAATTAATGCCACAATTGATCACACCTTATTTTTTTTGAAAGTTCAGTGGAAAACTTGCGGACTCCGGCCTCCTTCTTCGACACAATATCAGTTTCAATTCATCGTGAAGAGAGTACGGTTCAATGCAAATAATGAGTTATTATTCATTACAAAAAAAAAATCATTCAAGGTGGTACTGGTAACCTGTTACATAATTTGCAATCCAAATGGGTAAAATACAAAAGAAAGGGACTAGCTACCACTCAGAAAAATGAACCTTTTGAATGCAAAGACTTACAAACAGGGATGAAATTGTCGAGTTTGCGAGAATCAAATGTACTTGAAATGACAACACTTAATACATGATCATGGGGAAAATTGATTTATACATGGATGCTACGCGAATCCCTGAGAGAATCGATTCGGTGTCTCAGTCGAGATATCATTATTTCTCTCAAATTTCGCGTCTAAGTCACAACCGTTACGACGCCATTCACGCCTCAGCCTAGCAACAAGTTAAACAAGTTGACAACAACAACTAATTTTAAATTCAATCATGGCTGCGTGTTGCGATTCCAAACAGGCGGTATGTTGTACCTGCAGCACATATGATAGCAACAGAAAAGGAGAAGAAAATAAAAATCCCTGCGAAAAGGAGGAAATAAACTTGGGCCTGGACAGATTATCAAGCTGGGACTTGCCGTGGGTGTCAGTTGAGGGTTAAATGCCTCTTCCCTAGCCAGCAATAACGGCATTGACTTTTGCCGATGAGTGCAGCCCAGCCCATATTTTTGTCATTTCAGACTTAACCCTAACACATCACGGGACTTCCCCCCCTCAAAATGGCCAGAGAGTCAATAGAATGCCAACGCAAGTGTCTCCTGGATCGTCCCCCCAAGGTGGGGGTGCAGTGAGAATCAATCATGCTTTCCATTGCCTTTTTGAGCCGCCGCGAAAATGGCAGAAAAGGGCTTTTTATCTCACATGCAATAGGCAGGGAATAATAGGACTCCTGCAGGAAAAGCGGTCCAAAGTCAAAAGCAATGACCCGAATGTACCGCTCTACTGAGGCGTTGCCAATTTCATATTGACAACATCTGCTAAATTTGGAGGGCCCACCGTAAAGTGAACGTCGGCAGAAAACCCTGCAGGGAGGGACATCGGGAAGGTCGTGCAGGTGGGATACCAAGATGTCAACTGGAAACTTCAGGTTATGATGCGTCGGAACGTCTCCAAAGGGATGGAAAGCAATTGGTTTAAATGCCGATTCTCATGGGGAAAAAAGCGACCAAAAGGCAATCGGAAGCAAATGGGGTGTTCTGACGGGAAAGCAGCTGTGATAAATAAATAGTTCTGACATTCCGCAGTGCCAATACAATCAATTAGGCAACTCGATAGCTGATCAATGACTCTCGGACGGGTTAGGGTTAAACACGCTTCTTGTCACCAATAGCATATAGAAAAATTAAATTCGGCCTTGTCGTCAAATGAGTTAAGTAACATCTAACCGTCATGCGCCCATCAGACAATATTACTGCTTGACAGTAACCGTTTAAAGCATCGGAGCTCCAGAAGATACAACCGGACGGCAGTAAGCAATAACGCATTCTGAATTGCGATGGTGAGTGACCCTTAGCAAATTTCCACGAAAAAAAAAAATGTATCATTGGCCGTAAATAAAGAAATGGTATCTCAAGGGGAACACGTCACAGAAGCGATTAGCAGCGATTACTTTTTGCCAAATCTCTGAGGGGGGAAATCGGCCACTGGCAAGGCATTAGCAGCTTTGGGTTTTATGAAGGTAGTAGAAACTTCAGGGTTTGCCAGTTCGCAGTAATTTATTTTGGCGATCTCCTGATTGGAAACCGGCCCGTCGACTGTAGTTTGACCAGCAAAAATCAGCAAATTTTAAAGATCACAATGTGCTAATGCCTCTCAGATGTGTTAAAGTTAATGAGGGTTCTCCCCTGTACTAATGGAAGTCAGCGGAGAATATTTTGTTTAATAAAAACTAAGAAGTATATAGACACTTTTAGGCTACATATGTGCAATGCTATATGTGCACAGCTTAGTGCATGATTTAGTGCATGTGCACTTTACAACAAAGTACAAAAATGATTTTTTTTTGGCCTATGAGTGACATTTTAAAATAATTTTAAATAACGCCATTATGTACTGAAAAAAATTTCTTCAGGACCTTGCAAACCGTACTGTGATCTGATCAAACTCTGGGGGGAAGGAAATGTTGGACCAGTATTGTGACACCAGCAATACTGGATTGAGTGTGACATAATGGAGGTGTTCCATCTCAATGAATTTACAGTGTTATGATATAGTCAAGCTCAATGGCAAAGAGTGCTCTAGCCTCTTAAGCTGTATTTCAAAGTAAGGAGTATTCATTGGAGGAGAATTGTAAGACATATCCTGCCTGCAATAGTACGTCATCAAAATGATCGTTCAAGAGAGAGTTAAATGACTCTCATACAATGCCCTTAGAAGAGCTGTTGGGGAGTGATCAAATGCAACTTCCGGAGAGCTGTAGGAGTGATCACTCTTCACTGCTAAAAGACAATTGATGTATGTTTTGAAAACAATGAGTTGCACCTAATGTACCACCCAAATACTAAATTTATTTGTATTGCTCATGTTGGGATCTTATAAAAACGTCCACCAATTCAACGGTTTATTATAAATTCTATGCAAAAATTCCTGTGGAAATTGGGTCCGTAGGGGAGGGTTCCAGACGACCTGTAACGCAAGCATCTGCGCACACTACATTGCATTTAAGCCCTGAACGCGTGCTGCAACCCACCCTTGCATGTTGTACGGCAGCTTGCCATGCTCGTAATATTCAAAATTGTACTAGCTTGCCGCAAGCTTGCCGCGTGCTTGCACTATTTGCAAGCATGCGCATGCGCGGAATGTTCCAAATACTAGCCTGCGTAGCTTGCGCAAGCATGAGTAACCGCAAGCACCCTGCGCGCAATCCTGCAAGCACCCTGCGTGCAATCCTGCAAGCACCCTGCGCGCAATTCTGCAAGCACCCTGCACGAAATCCTGCAAGCATTTTGGCAAGCTTGCGCAGCGCGGAATGTTCCAAAATCTAGTGCGCAAGCCTTTTAAATGTGATTGTGCAAAGCATGCAGAACCAGGCAGCAAAGCATTGCTGCAAGCTTCTTGTTGTGCAAGGCATTGATGCAAGCTTGCTGCTGCTTGCAGATATGCTTGCCATTTTCCGTAAGGGCCAGAGAGGGGCTTGACGTAATCAAATGTATCTTCTTGCTTCCTGAAAATGACAATTGAATTCCCAGAATTTGTGGGATAAGTTTCAATAGAATGAATCATTGTACCATGGAATACAAACCGGGGTGGGTTTCCACTCACAAGAGATAGTGATTACATTCACGGATTTTTAAATGAACACTTAAGTTGCCCCCAAGCTAAAAAAAATTCCGTTAAGTGCCAAAGGGGGGGGGGGGTTCCTAGGACCCAACCAGAAAAACACTTTCCCGTGGGAGTTTGATCATGGACACTAACACAAATAAATGGGGGCAACGTTAAGAATCACATACCCACAATAAAATGGAAAATACGACCTTTGACCATATGACCTATGCCAATCTGAAATTGTCACTCTTTCGAACAGAGTGGTTCGCACATTTTCATCTTCAGCAACTCCAATAATAAGGTTTTGAACCAAAAATAAATCATATATCTACTCTAGAATAATCAATTAAATTAATCATTGCCAAAATATAGCCAAATGGGATTTTTTCAGAAACTTTCAAAATCGCCTATTTTCCATAGATTACACGTAAGAGGCACCGGCATGACAAAATATTAAAAAGTGATGCTATCAGCATATAAAGGTTTATTGATTAAGTATTATTAATTATTAATTAATTACCTCTAAGGGCTAAGATCTAAGCAAATAAACCACAAGATTTAAATTACTTTAATTTTTTAATTAGTAAAATATCTTGATTTTTTCACTTCCCATAGTTGGCCCAAGGGGGGGGGGGGGGTTCCTATGGACCCCAACATAATTATTTAATGACGCAGTGGGCGGATTTAAATTTTTTTGTATCAGGAGACGCGTATTCATAAATCAGACCAATTATGCAAACAAACTCCTGAAAAAATTTGATTGCGGTAACCGAGAAATCGCAAAAAAATCAAATGTTGGGTACTATGGAACCCCCCCTTGGGCACTTAAGTGTAAGGTCATGTGTGTCCAGGTAGATATTTCTTTAGGAGACGTTGGTGAGTTCTTTTATTTGTGTGTGATGAGATTAAAATCATCAGCGGAACGGAGTGGTGATGTCTTTTGATCATGATTGAATAGCCAAAAGATTCGTTTTGCTGCAGTTTCCAAAATTGGATTAAAAAAAGACAAAAAATTTTAATAAGTTTTGGAAAATTATGAACTTGCCCCTTTTTGATCTCAAAATTGTGATTCCCACTCGAAGTAACAACACGACTCTAGATTAGAATAGAGGTTCTGAATATAATCAGAGATGTTAGGAGGAAAATTAAGTCTCGACATCGAGTGTCTAATAACTCGTGATGAACAAGATCCAAAGGCGTCTTCCAGGTCAAAAAAAGTAACATGAATAGTCCGTTTGTTGGACTTGGCATGAGAACAAGATCGTTGAGAGTGATTATGTTCAATTTAACCCATATCCCCTGGATAAAAGCTTTGAACGGTGCAATCAATTAAATTATTTTTGGTAAGATATTATGTTGACGCAATTAGCCAGGATCTGATGAAATATCTTTCCAAGCACACTGCAGAGAGCGATCATGCGAAAAGTTCTCCGGCTGATTGATTGCATTTCTTATAAATAGTGTAAGTGATGACATGCACAAGAGCTTGGGGGGACTGGCGAAACAGTTACACAACTTGGTGTACAGTCGTAGCAAGAAAATGGTTGAATACACGGAAGTTTTTGAGGATGCCGTAGGTAATTGCATCGGGCCGGGGCCGATGAATGCTTTTCTTTTGGACACTTTCTTTATGTCACCTGGAGAATGCGGTTTAAATTAAAAGAGAACTTTGTGGTAGGGTGTTGGGAAACCATGACATTATGTGAGATCAAGGCAATCAGATTGAGAATATCTGCTGGATATAAAAATGCGTCGGCAGTTTCTTTCGAAAACCCAGGTTAAGTAGGCTTTTCACCCAGAGTCCCACTGCATGATTGTTTGTGAAAATGTCCAGAAGTTTTCTTTATATTGACGTTCTTGAAAGGCAACTGAATTTTCCTGGTATTCTTTATCGCGGTCTTTTTTCAGCGATTAGTACGGAGAGTTCAGCAAATTTTACGGTCAGCAGGGTCGTTAGTTTCTCTCATACTTTTACGATAATGGTTTCTTCAAATCTTTAGCATTTCACACGTTTGTGAGTTGTGTTGGATATGTTAATTGCTTTGTTTCTTGACATTACATCTGGGGTTTTGCCATAGAAAAATCCCGAATCACTTCACTTCAGACAGGCCCGTCGCCCGCCTCGCCTGGTGTCAAAATATCACTGCCTAATGCAGCATGGAGGGGGTTTAGATGTCACCGAAGATCGTATTATAACTTGCAATTGCCTTTGACTAGCATGGTCAGAATCTAAGTCTGGCATCTGTAGGTGTTATTGGCAACACAATGGCTAGCCCATGCTGTCAGAAGTGCCCGGTCCAAATTCTGCAGTCTTGCATGACTAGCATTACGGTGGTGCAAAATGAGTCCAGAAAAATTCCATATCAAGTTAAAATTCAGGAGTATCAACACGCTATATACTAAAATAAAAATACAGTAAATATCACACACGTAGAACATAATACAGTCCACAAAAAGTAAAATGAATATCCGTGTTGTTGACTTGGCATGAGAAACAAGCTCGTTGAAGACTTGATTATGTTCATACCATTATACGCTGGAATAAAGCTTTTTGAACGGTGCAATCAATTAAATTATTTTTGGTAAGATTAATTCTGTTTGTACGCATAGCCAGATCTGCTGAATATCTTTCCATGCACAACTGAGAGAGCGATCATGGCGAAAGTTTCTCCGCTGATTTTGATTGCCTTTCTTAAAATAAGTGTCATTGTGACTGGCACGCAAGAGGCTTGGGGGGACTGTTGCGAAAACGTTTTAAAACAACTTGGTGTACAGCGTAGCAGAAATGGTGAATACACGGAAGTTTTTTGCGGATGCCGTAGGTAATTGCATCGGGACAGGGGCGCGATGAACTGCTTTTCTCTTTTGGAATCACTTTCTTTATGTCACCTGACGAATCTTTTTTAATTAAAAGAGAACTTGTGGTAGGGATGTTGGGAAACCATGACATTCTGGTGAGATCAAGGCAATCAGATTGAGAATATCTGCCTGGATAAAATCGTCTGTCCGGCCCGTTTCTTTTCGAAACCGGTAATGTAGCTTTTCGCCCAGATCCACTGCATGATTGTTTTGCAAATGTCCAGAAGTTTTCTTTATATTGACGTTCTTGAAAGGCAACTGATTTTTCCTGGAATTCTCATCGCGGTCCTTTTTCCGCGATTAATGAGTACGGAGAGCAATTCAGCAAACCTTTTACGGTCGCCGGTCTTTAGTTTCTCCTCATACGTTTACGGATAATGTTTCTTCAAATTCTTAGCATTTTCAACACGTTTTTAGTGTGTTGGATATATGTTTATTGCTTGATTCTACAGTAATCTGGTTTTGACAATAGAAAATCCCGATCACTTCAGACAGCCCGTCGCCCGCCTCTGCTGGTGTCAAAATATCACTGCCTAGTGCAGCAAGAGGGGGTTT